>JAQQZT010000033.1:7460257-7473407 GCA_030068275.1 Clarias platycephalus | reverse complement strand
TGTATATATACAGTATACACATATACCCATTCACACACACCCCCACTCACACATACATATATATACCCATATACATGTACATAACCACACATGTACATACACACATACATACCTGCCTATCTACTCGCCCATACATACAAGAAATAATTGTATAATTAAATTTTATTTGTATAGCACTTTTACAAATGGAGAATGATGCATAGAAGTTTTTTATATGAATATAAATTCTAGATATGAATTTAAAAAATGTGTTTATTTCTAATGAGCGAGCCAGAGGGAAAGGTGGACATAAGGAAGAAACCTTGAGTTAGGGTTATATAACCGTCTATTGGTCTGCCATGCCCTTGACGGCATGTTTTTGCTCTTTCATGTGGATTTATTTTTAAGAATGAAGAGGGGAAACCCCATATTTTTTTGGTCGTTTTAAATACCCATGTACATGCGGACTAGTCTACAGATACAAGTACAGATAAGAGGGTTGCATGACAATAAGCTAAGAGCAATAGTATGATGTTGCACTGGCATGAGTTACTGCATTAATGCATTGTGTGTGTGTGCTTTCAGACTGCGAAGTGTAAAAATGGAGCAAAGAAAGCTGAGTGACCAGGCCAATACACTAGTAGACCTCTCAAAGGTGAGAGCACACCTAACCACATAATCACTCACCAAACACACACACACACACACTTTTTACAAATCAATATCAGCCGAGAAACGTGCGCCGATTCTGTCCAACCTCGACATGTACACGAGCATGCCTTTTAGTCTTATCATAGACATTAGCTCCTGTTATTGCCTCCAAGGTGACACACACACAGCTCTGCCTGCCCAAATATATCTCAGTAATTCTGTTTCCATGTTGACCTGCTTGTTTCTGTGGCTTTGCGTCTCCTAGCAACCAGAACCAGTGTTAAAGCAGGGATGTCAGTGGGAGTGTGTGGAGAGACATGGAAAGAGAGTGATCCAGTTAAATACTGCAAGTTCATAGCGCGTATGTGTGTGTGTGTGTGTGTGTGTGTGTGTGTGTGTGTGTGTGTGTGTGTGTGTGTGAGTGAGTGTGTGTGGTTCGTGCAAGAGAGACAGAGACAATGTGAACGTTAAGATGTGTGCGTGCATACTGTATGTCTGAGACTGAGTGTGGTCTGTGTGAGTGTTTCACTCGGCATACTCAAAATGCCTTCCCGTCACCTATTTCCCTTCAGGGAATCCCCATCATCGCCATCTTAAGGGCTGTTCCAGTGTGCTGTTAGGGCTTTGTTTAGGTTTTAGCTGTCGACTTCAGGAGTCATCCGCCAGATATTAATTTTTTTTGTGCTAAATTCCGAATGGCTTTTAAGTAGCCATATACTGTACTCGTATACGTACATTATAGAACAAAACCATATAAAGTGATTACTTATGTCATTTGCATTACTACATACTCTGTTGTGTGATGTAGGTGATATAATCATGTAGTGAGAAATTCGTTCTTTAATTCGGCCGTAGCATATGTGTGATTAGCACATGCATGAATTTTAATGTGCTTTCGAACGCTGAAAACTGGGGGAATAAGAGAAGTTGTGCATATATAATGCAAACTACACTGGTGGTCAATGACAGCATGCTTACTGGCCAATTCATTAGGTACACCTGTTCAACTACTTGTTAACGCGAATATCGAACGAGCCAATCACATGGCAGCATTTAGACTTGTAGATGCGGTCAAGAAGTTCAAACCGAACATCAGAATGGGGAAGAAAGGTGATTTTAAGTGATTTGGAACAGGGCGCGGTTGTTGGCGCCATTTCCGGAACTGCCGATCTACAGGGATTTTCAAGCACAACCATCTCTAGGAGTTATAGAGAGTGGTCTTAAAACGAGAAAATATCCAACCAGAGGTCAAAGGAGAACGGCCCGATTGGTTTGACATGATAGAAAGGCGACAATTCAAATAACATCGAGATATGCCGGAGAACATCTCTGAATGCAGAACTTCAGCAGAAACAAGAACACCAAGTGCCAATCCAGTCACCTAAGAACATGAAACTGACGCTACAATTCACATGGATCACCAAAAATTGGATAATATAAGATTGTAAAAACGACACCCGGTCTAAGGAGTCTTGATTTCAGCGGTGACATTCGGTTTTTATGGCCAGAATTTGGCATCAACAACATGGAATCAACGATTCAGACTGGTGGTAGTCGTGACTTGATGGTATGGGGATATCTTCTTGGCACACTTTGGCCCATTGAGCATGGTTTACCTTCTACAACCCACCCGAGTATTGTTACTGACCATGCCCATCCCTATATGACCCCAAGATATTGCGCCATGTCACAAACCTAGCTAAAAGAACTCGACAGTCACCAGATCTCAATCCAAAAGAGGGCCTTGGATTAACGGATTCGCTTCCTGGACGTGCAGCCAACAAATCTGCAGCAACTACATGATGCAATCTTGTCAGTATGAACCAAATAATAATATTCAAGAATGTGTCACATTTACCTTACAGCAAAGTGAGATTCTTTTTTTTCTTTTTTTTTTCGCATATCCCAGTTATGAAGCTGGGGTCAAAGATAGGTTACAGGATCAGACAGGGTTACAGTGGCAACTTGGTGGTGCTGTGGGTCGAACCCCGAACCTTCCAATCAGTAACCCCCAGCCTTAACCACTTGAATCACTAAAGGGAATGTTTCCAGCACCTACCTCAATCTATGCCACGAAATATTAAGACAGTTCTGAAGGAAAAAGGTGGTCCGACCCAGTAGCAACCTAGCTAGGTGTACATAATGAAGTGGCTAGTCAGTGTACATCAGTATGAATTAATTATGTGCTGAGCAATGCATTGAATAGAGGTTTTTTTTTTTTTTTAATGGAATAATAAGCATAATGTGGGCTTATTATTAGCCATGCTGGAACAGGTTTGGGACTTTGGATTCTGTAAAGGGATATTGTACTGCTTTTGTGAACAAGATATAGTCTGATGTGGAAGCCAGAAATGACCCTTATTATTATTATTATTATTATTATTATTATTATTATATCTCTTCATCTTTTCAGTCTGATGGATTTTATTCCTGCTAGCTTATTTACAGTACACCAGCCACTCCTGCGTGTCGATTGATTTGAGTGCCACTGTCTACACCTGAATCACAAAACTGGGATTTGGATTACAGCGATTACACATTGGCAGTTTCATTTTAAATTTTTTGACTGACAGGATCTTGACAACCTTGCAAGAGGTATTCACCTGCTTTAGACTCACTGTGGAAAACCTAGCAGTGGTCCGCTGAGATAAAAAAAAAAAAAAACCTTTCAGAGAGGAAACAGGGCTCAGGTGCGCCACATTAGACATCACTTTTCTTAGCTTATCCCGTAACACCTCTTAATGTAATGCTAAACCACGACTCCTACCTGATACTTGGGAATTTGGGGTGAAGAGGTTTTTCTGCTCTTTTCTCAGTACAGAAAAATTTTCTTTTTTTTATTATTATTTATTGGTCCATGATCATACGGTACCTGTAGTATAAAACAAATGTGTTAGACAGAAATTAGGTTGAAATGAAGTTATATATTGACAAAGTCAGAATCACAGAGCTACAAATCAATGACTGGAAATAAGACATTTATTACAAAGGATTATCAAGTTCTTACTTTTAGTAATCATCACCAAGACCTCACTAATATGTCTTTCTTCCTTATTCCCTTTCTATCACCTTCCATTCCTTAACACATTTTCTTGACACTTAATCATTGTTTCCCATCGCGTGCATTTGTTCTTTTCTTTCTCCCACTATCTCTTTTCCTGTTTGAAAATTCTCTTTCTGGCTCTAACTGTCTTTTATTCTGTCTTTAACTCTCGGGGTATGTTTGCCTGCCTTCTTTCGATCCCTCTCTGGCATTGTCTAATGGTTTTTCTTTTCCATTGACCTTCTCTCTCTTCATTCTTCCTTCTTCGTAATTCTCTCCGTTTCTTCCTCTTTTCATTCCTTCCTATTTGCCCATCCATCTATTCACGGGCTTATATATCTGTCTCTTTTTTCGTGTTTTTTTTATTTTATTTATTTTTTAATTATTCTTCTGTCTGTCTTCTTCTCCATGCCGCTCCCTTGATGTCTATCGCTGTTCCGCTGTCTCTTTCCTTCTTTGCCCCCCCACCATCATCTCCCATTTTCCATTTGCCTACGTCTTTCTATTTCTCTCTCTCTCTGGGGAAGTGTAGATGCAGAGCGTGATGTATGAGCTCATGTCTGAGCTGAATGACCGCAGTGAAGATCTGGAACGCCAGATGTTGAGCCTGGAGCAGCGAGTGGAGCAGCTCACGGCAGGTTTCAGCGCTCTGCCCGCTCACCTCGCAGCCACGCTAAACGCCCAGCACGCCGCGCTTATCCGCTTGCTGCAGGAGCGAGACGCCAAGACCCCCAGCCCTACCGTGCCCGCCCTCATCACTCCCACGCCCAATGCCAACAACCAGGCCTCAGAGGAGAGCCCCAACACCAGTACATCCAACTGCTGAGAAACGGACGCTCTGCCAAGCTGGAGACAGGAAGCGTGACTTAGAATGGCATGGAGACTAAAACGTAGAGAGGTTCAGAGGGCTGAAGTAAGTTTGGGAATAAAGAAACATGTTGCACACCGATAAGAAGTTGATGATGAGAGTGTGAGTGAGATAAGAGAGAGTAATTAAAAGAGAAGCAAAATACTTTAACGGATTCTGCACTAATTGGAGGAAAAAGTGTCTCTCCATCCATCAGGAAATGAATCATCAAGGCTTAGGACACATTTTCTACCTGACTGCTAACCACATATTAATAAGCATCCCTTTAACAAGAACTCTAATCAATACTAAGACCAATGGCAAGACATAAACACAGAGCCAGACCTGCCCTTACGATTTATTCACAGGACACGGAATTAAGACCCAGCGCAAACACTGTGTCAGAGGCACACACACACACACACACACACACACGCAACAATGCACTAAATCCACACCACTGAACACTGCCAGATGGACCGTTATTTTTGAGGAGAAAACACTCACTTCTGCACGGAATAAGAACTGCCATATTTCGTGGAATAAACACGAAAGCCTATTCACACTGTTATCATGAATGTCATTTGCTCTTAATTTCTGTATTGCACACACACACACACACACACACACACACACACACACACACACACACACACACACACACACACACACACACACACCAACATACTTTCTCTGAATATCTGTTACCAAAGTACTGTCTATAAGGCAACAGGAAGAAAGGATGCGGTCAGAGGTATACATTTACAAAGTCCTGAAAACCTCATGATGTTACCACGGGGAAAGGAAAATGAGTATAGAATATTATACAGCATCTGTAACCACTTGATAGATGAGACCTTTCGCAGTGAGGGGAAACTGAAGCCAGTCAATACATACACACACACACACACACACGCACACACACACACACACACCTAAACAGCTGCTCACAAGGGAATAAACTGTAGAGATGACAATTAGTCTTTCTGTGAGTGTAACTGAACCTGTGCTAATGGTGTGTTGGGGAAAAAAAAAAAAAAAGACTCTTTCCTGCTGACCCTCAGTTCTACAGAGACCATTATTTCTAAATAAAAAAAAACTGTCTCATAGTGACATCCTGTGGCCGGAATACTGAATTACATCTGCTTGGAATTATTGAAAATGATGCTGTTAACTAAAACTAGCTTTGTATTGCTGTTTTAATTTTTTATTGATTCATTTCATGATTTAATTGTTTCTTTATTTTTTACCATTTAACGATTACTAACGCAGTTATAGCGAATATTTACTACTAATATAATATGGCATCCTTCTCATTCATCATGACAGTTAACGGTCGCTGTATTAATACCGACTTTAATAATATTAACTACTGCTAAGGGATGTTCGGTTTGAGGTTGAAATTATTTTGTAATTTTATTTTACCAGAGAGAATTAATAAAGTATATATCTATATAACATCTCAGTGACTATGTTGCAGCCTCTTCCTGCTCTACCTTTGTTTCGAGTGTTTCAGTTTTTCTTGAATTTGTCCAAACACTCTGAATGTGTTTATTAAGAAAATGTACACATAAAATGTGTAATTCTACACTCATTCCCACTGTAGGAAAAGACTAGACTTTCAATAGCTAGTTACATCGCAAGTGTCAAATACATGCAGTTTCTCGAATGACCACTAGGTGTGGTCCCAAAGGTGAGTCAATCTCCATAGACTTACTTAATTACTCATCATCTATACCGCTTTATCCTGTATACAGTGTCACTGGAGTCTAGCCCAGAAGACTTAGGGCATGACACGGGGTACACCCTGGATAGGGTGCCAATCCATCGCAGGGCACACTTTTCCTCTCATTCAATAACACCTCTGCGGGCAATTTGGGAACGCCAATTAGCCTAATCTGCATGTCTTTGGACTGTGGGAGGAAACCGGATCACCCGGAGGAAACCCACCAAGCATGGATTGAATATGAAAACTCCATGCACACAGACCTGAGGCGGGAATCGAACCCAGACCCTGGAGGTGCAAGGTGACAGTGCTAACCACTACCTTACCATGCCTCCCCATAGGCCACTATGTTAAAATGTCCAAATTTACAACTGAAATAAACATTTACAGGTACAAAAAAGGGATTTGGTCTCTATATCTAGATTTCCTATTCATGACAAGTGTATGGGCGTGAGGTTATGTCCTCAGTTAAAATTACATTAAGCCATAATTAGGGGCATGACAAAAGTGAGTAGCAGCTGCACTGTAGGTGTTCTGCACAACATTGTTTAGCATTTAGCATGCTATGCTTTACTTTGACACAGGATGTATGGGTAGGATTACACAGTTTTAGCTCCGCTAAAGCTAAGCTAGTTTGTGGTAACTGAGGTGAGTAGGCATGTTCCAACCAACAGCCAGGATCCACTGGTTCCCAGTTGCCCATGGGCTACCCAGAGTTTAGTCAGAGTCAGCTCCTGTCAAGATGAGGACGACCAGGTCTCCCACACTTGAGCAAAACCACTCTTTAGAAAAGAGTGTGGGTGGGGGACATCTTGCACGGTTTGTCCAGTTCTTATACAGTCTATGGTTATATCCCGTTACTAACCATTACTGCAACCATATGCTGTCTGTCGTTTTTAGTGTGCCGCAGTGCTATGGAGGAATTCAACAGGGTTCAGGTTTGGATGTTTTGAAAGACATTTCCCCAAACCATCACACTACCACCACCATGCCCCACAGTTCTTGCCGTACGAGTTCGCCAAACATAATGGTATTCCATTAACCCAAGTCTGGTTGCATGATTTGCACCATCGGTTATACTGATTTTAAAGAATGATGAGGAAAAGTACTCCCACTTCTACATGTAAGAAATTATTCTTTTTTTGGGGGCCATTTAGTGGTTATTTTGCATTTTCCTCTCTGTAAGTGTTGCCTTTTATGGAGCTTTATGTGCTTTACCAAATGCAAATTAGTTGGGCTGTGTATGTGACCAGATGCCTAGCAATTTCCCTTTGTTTAAGTACATTTTAGAAATTTATCTCCATTTAATAATCATTTACTAAAGCTGCATCTAAATGTTTGCATATGTATACAAATTACGTTTAAAGTGCAAAGTGCATTTCCTGCACAGTATTAGTAACAAACAGAAAAATCGCATAAGCTGCCAAATGACTGAGAGCTGGAAAAACAAAAAGGGAAAAGTGGAGCAGAGTAACAGCACCTGAAAGGTCAAAATCTAAATTTGTAAGGATAAGGAAAGGATGAACCCTTTAACAGGAAATCATGCACGAAGAGCATTAAACAAGCAAACTAATATTTTAAAATGCACTGCCCAACCAAAAAATTGTGGCATTGTTTTGATAAGCTTATGCAATGTCACAACATTTATTTCCTTCCAGAGTCGAATTGATTTCTCTCCAAGACCTTTTATTAATGAAAGGAGAGTTCACTGCTGTGTAAAGCCTTCTCCAGTACAATCCATGCATGAAAATGATGTCTCATGCTCCCTGAACCATGCGTTCACAATTTGAGGCCGATTAATCTTGCCATAGTCATCTTGGAATACGCCCATGCCATCAGGGAAGAAAAAAATCCATTGATGGGAAAAAATATTCAATATATTTATAGGAAGTCAGCTGAGTTTGCAGGTTTTAGTAATGTGTTTTTAAGTTCTTAACCCAATTTTAGCAGTTTCAACAATCTCCTTAGTTGTTTTCTTTGCTTCATGCAGGACAATGTTAAAGAGGAATATCTTTGCCACAAGCACAGGATATGTCTTCTGAAATGGTTGTTTAAGAAATGAGAAGCTATTAGAGGCAATTAGGAAATACCAATCTGGATGTCTTTGCATTGTGGTCGGAAACCCACCAAGCACAGGGAGAACATGCAAACTCCATGCACACAGACCACAGGTGAGATTTGAACCCCAAACCCTAGAGGGGCAAGGCGATAGTGCGAACCACTAATGAAAAATATATATATAATAAATCATGATTAGTACCTTGGATCTCCTCTTCAGCCTGAATTCTTTAAGGCATGGGCTTCACTAATGAAAAACAGAATTCCAATCGAGCTGGTTCCAATGTTTTTGAATAGTGGTTGACAGATCAGCTTTGCAAGATGGAGCCTTGCCATTGACAGATTTTTGAAATTTTTCTTTTGGATCAAGATTGGACAGTTTGTTGGCCAGGTTACTGAATTGAAATTCCTTTCCGAAAGAAAAGCTTTAACACTCTGTGCTTATAGCAACATGCATCATCATTAAGAAAAATGGCTTGAAGAACTATAATGTACAACTGTCCACTGACTGCTGAGTTAATGGTAGACATGTAAACCCACATCATAAATTTTTCATGCAGTCATCTTTATACATTTCATTCGAACTAGTGCAAGTTCCAGCATCATCTCCTTAACTATGGACAATTCCCAAGTCCTCACTAAATTTGACTTTTATTCCCACTTTACCGCTCATGGCTTAGAAGTTTTCATTTGGCTTTTCTGTATGTAGATCTCATTTCATTTAGCCATTTTTTTTTTTTTTTCAATTTTCAAGCATTGGCGTGAATTGGCTTGGGTTTTCTATCCTGAAGTTCAGTTGTCCATTCCCTTTTTGTTGAGACCTGCAGCAAAGTTCAGACAATTACTAAATATTTCCTTCTTGAAGAAGATTTATAATCCCTTCTACTGTTTCAGTTAGGTCTCTTGTGCCAGCATTACTTTTAGAAATGCAAGTTTGCACATATTGTTTTCCCACAACATTTCCCTCCACTTGATCTTGAAAAAATTATTTACCATTAACTAAAATTTTATTTGCTCGAGGTATATCTCACATAACCTCAAAGTGCAACGTCTACACGTGCACAGTTAATGTATAATTTGCTCCCAAATGTATTGGCGCCATTTAATAGTCTCATAACTCCAATACAATCAGAATAAGACGAGGCTTCTTCTAGATAGAATCCTCAGTTAACTTGGAATGAACTGCAAGCCTCAAGAATTATACATGCTACTCCAGTGATACCAATGATCCACATCACACCACATCTGCTCTCCACATCATCTTGATCCATCCTGATGCCCTGGTTGGAGTTTATCACCTGAAAACCATTTGGAGGATTTAATTTCACAAAGTGTTTCCCAAAGCGACTCCCATCATCCTCATTCAGGATACATTTCTTCCTCGAAGATGATGGTTAAGCACTATCCTTCCAGGTTTTAGTAATGCGTTTTAAGTTCTTAACCCAATTATAGTAGTTTCAGTAATCTCTTTAGTTGTTTTCTTTGCTTGATGCAGGACACTAATTTGAGCCTTCTGAAACAGAGTAACATCTTTGCCACAAGCACAGGAAATGTCTTCTGATACGGTTGTTTAAGAAATGAGAAGCTACTCACTACTGCATCAGTTAGAGTTAAATAACTTCATTAATTAATCACTGCAGTAAAGAAAAAAAAGAGTTATAGTATGTGAAAATGCAATATATTGGATGCAGTGCCGGTCCCAAGCCCGGATAAAATGGGAGGGTTGCATCAGGAAGGGCATCCGGCGTAAAAACCTGTGCCAAGTTGTAGCGTGGCGACCCCTTGTCGGGAGCAGCCGAAAGAACAACAACAACAACAAAAGAATTACACAAACCTTTTTTTTTTTAGGAATAAATAACAGCTGTCACCATAACGACTATATGGTGGGGCAGATACCCGGCCAGTGCACTCAGTACTGCAATCAGACCCTCAAAGTGTTAGGGCGTGTGGACTTCCTATAAGGCTTCAGTTAATCATATGAGTCCATAAGATATGACAGTTTAGTGGCTAGACACATGATACACACTCCCCCTAACCATGGATAACATTGAAGGTGACCACTAGCTGCTATTTCTTCTGCCGCAAAATAAACAGTAACACTACCAAATCCTCGACCTCCAACATTATATGTACGAATTTGGCCTTTAAACACAATAGGAAATGATACAATGGTTGTTCAAGTCAGACAGGACCTTTGCAACAAGTGGACCTTAAAAATCGACATGGAGTAACTTGTCGCTAACCTGTGAGAACTGTAACATCGCTTGTACATTACAGGAACTCAGCTGGGCCACGTCCCCCATATAGTGCCATTTCCACATGTTTGGGCCATTAAAGGAGTTCCTGGGAGGCCAGTGTTTCAGACATGAAGCAGACATGAGTCAAATCAAGACTCCGACATACTGAGAAAACTTCCTGACTTAGTGGTATCCAAGCACTAGTGAAACACTGGGATAAGTGTATTAGTGTAGCAGGGGATTATATAGAGAAACAAGGGGAGGTTTATTTTTGTTTGAAAACGTATATCATCTTAAAAGCATTTCAATTTTCAGGCTCTTTAGATTCTATCAATGGATCATAACCTGACTGGTGAGTATAGATAGAAGTCAGGGATATTATCAAACAGGTGGAAACCCTAAATAAAGCCTTAATGCATGTTCAGTAATGATGTTCAAAAATGGTGGAATCATAACACTTAGATGTTCACACTTTGTAGCAAATTAAAAAAAATATATATGAGACAAATTTGATTAATATGAAAATTCGAACGTAATAAAACTTACTTCAAACAACAATCCACTGTCTATAACCCTTGGGGGAACAAGGCAAGGTTTAATCTCTCAAAGTGCAACCACGCACACTACAGGCAATTAGGAAATGCCAATCTGGATGTCTGTGCACTGTGGGAGGAAACCCACCAAGCACAGGGAGAACATACAACACAGATGGGATTTGAACCCCAAACCCTGGAGGTGAAAGGTGATAGTGCAAACCACTAAGATACCGTTGCAACATAATTTAAAAAAATTAATTGATTATTGATGTTTCATTAACAAAAAATATCTCTCACACACACAATTAGTACCTTGTAGCTCTTCTTTGGCCTAAATTCTTTAAGGCATCGGCTTCATTAATGAAAAACAGAATTACAATCAAGCTGGTTCCAATGTTGTTAAAATAGCGGTTGAAAGATCAACTTTTCAGGACGGAGCCTTGCCATGGACCAATTTTTAAAATTTCCACTATAAATTTTCTTTTGGATCGAGATTGGACAGTTTGTTGGCCATGTAACTGAATTGAAATTCCTTTCCAGAAGAAAAGCTTTAACACTATTTGCTTGTAGTAGATGTACTATCATCAAGAAAAATGGCTTCCTCTCTACATTTTTATCAAAACAATAAGAAAGATTAAGAGAGCACTTTGATGTACTTTGATGAACTGTCGACAGACTGCTGAGGTAATTTACAAATCTTCACAAAATTTCACCTTCATCCCCACTCCATGACTACCTGGCTTTAGCCCCTGGTACACCTTTCTTCTCTTTTGTTTGTTGGCTTTTCTTTATGTAGATCTCATTTCATTCAGCTCATGTTTTTATTTCTATTTACATATACAGTGGAACCTCGGATTGCGAGTAACGCGGTTTGCGAGTGGTCCACAAGACGAACAAATAATAATACATTTTGATTTGGAAAACGAACAAGTCTTGGTTTACGTGTACCGAGTATCATGTATTACCCATGCTCTTCTTGTTTTGACGCAGTGTCACGGGATCACAACTGAGCCAACGGTTTTTCTCTCTTGTGCTGCGGAATTGTGGGTAATCGTCTCCCCTGCTTGGTAAAGTGCAGGTTAATTTGTTATTTTTTTACTTTATATTTTGTATTAATTATTTTTATGTATTTATTTTTTTGGGATGTGGAACAAATTATTTGAGTTTCCATTATTTCTTATGGGAAGATGAATTATGCTCGTAATCCAAGGTTCCACCATATATTGGATTGTATTTTGTTCATACTGGCAGCAAATTCTAGCCAAACATTACAGGGAACAACCAAAAGTTCTGGAAGGTTTATAATCATTTCTCTTGTTTCAGTTGACAAGTCTCTTGTGCCAGTATTTGTTCTAGAAATGCAAATTGTACAAAAAGTAATTGCACATATTTTTCCTCAACACTGATTCCATGTTTTCCTCTACTTGATCTGGAAAAAAATATGCACCATTAATTAAATAATTACTTATTTGAGGTATATTTCACAAAATTACTTTTTTTTTTTTTTTTTAAACCAGCAGTCAAACCTTTGAATTCTCTTTGCAAGAGCGCATCTATTTTACCTGCCTGCTTCATCTACAGAATAAATGTAATGGTCCCATTCACAAGTGTAACTTAAAAGTCTCATAACACAAGTACAATCAGAATTTGACAAGGCTTCTTCCAGATAGTCCTCAGTTCACTTGGAATGAACTGCAAGCCTAAATTTTTTACCCCAATTTTATCCTCAATCAATAAGGATCACAATCTCTATAGAACATTCACAGTACCTTGCTGAATAATAAATGCAATAAAGAATTAAGGCAGTTCCGAATGCAAAAGAGTCCAACCTAGTACTACTAGCAAGGTATTCCTAAATGGAGCGGTTAGCATTTAGTAAAGATGCTTTGAGACAATGCCCATCATGTAAAGTGCTATACAAAAAAAATATATACACACTCAGCAAAAAAAGAAACGTCCTCTGACTTTCAGCCGTTTTTACTTTCAGTAAACTAAAGTATGAACACTAAAAGAGTCAACACCATAAGACAAACTAAAAATGTTTCACAATGTGTCCCTGAATGAAGGGAGGCT
>JAQQZT010000033.1:7353474-7364645 GCA_030068275.1 Clarias platycephalus | reverse complement strand
TCAACTGTTCAAAGGAGATTAATGCATTTTTTGGACGCCTTCAGCATTCCTTTACAATGTAGAAAGAAATAAAAATCGGGAACCATCATGGAGTTAGAAAGTGACCCCAAACTTTTGAATGGTAGTGTATTTTAATGAGTTTCTCCTGAATCGTGATGTCCTGAAATGGCTTGTATTTGTCTGTATTGTTCATGGTTTACAGGTTCTATCAGATTCTATTATTTGTAATTAGATCGAAGCCAATCCACAGTGCCGGAACAAAAGCATTAATTTTTAAGCATTAATTAAAGCAGATGCTACAGTAAATCCCATGACCTTGTTTATTTCTCACCCTGATTACAGTACGGGAACTTTGTGGATAACCTGCGGCTGTATGTAAGAGGTGGTAGCGGTGGCATGGGCTTACCCCGAATGGGAGGACAAGGTGGAAAAGGAGGCGACGTGTGGGTGTTGGCTAAAAAAGACTTCACTCTAAAACGTATCAAAGACAGGTTTCCACATAAACGCTTCGTTGCTGGTGTGGGCAACAACAGCAGGTGTGTATGTCAAGTCACATGACCCATATTACGTTATCCTTATTGGTGTACGACTTACTGTGTAATAGTTTACATAATGTTGGTGATTTTTCAGTAAGCATGAAGTAGGTTTTTTGGGTGTACAGTATGTGTGCATGTTTCTGTTCAGCATGTTAGTTTCACTGTAATTCATACTTACATGTGATCCCTAGAAATACATTGTATTGTTATACATGAGGGTCATTCAAGGCAAAGAGTAAAAATTATCTTTATTTCTCTAAATAATCCCCTGCTACGATAATGCACTTATTGCTTTGGCAATCACAAAAATAAATTTCTGGCTTGATTTGAACACCACCCCTTGTACATTGTACATTATTTGGTACCATAATGATGACAAGGGAATGATAATGATGTACGATTTGTCTTGATTAAATCAATTACAAAACTTACATTTTATTGTTAAATGTTATTATTCAGTCTTTATTATCTCAGTTAAATGAACAAACAGTGTTGTGGTGGTGATGTACAAGTTGGGCATTTGTGACCTGTTGTTTTTTTTTCCAGTATCCGTGCGCTGAAAGGAGGAAAAGGGGAAGATGTGGACATCTCTGCCCCTGTTGGAATCTGCGTGACTACAGATGATGGAAGGGTTTTAGGTAACATTACACAGGCTTAGACAAGTGTATGGAGGGAAAAAGGGGGGAAATAATCCTGGGCTATATTTATAGTTGGGCGGATAGAGCATCCTGGGCCATGTTTGTAGTTGGGCCATCCTGGGCCATGTTTGTAGTTGGGTTTTGGCTAGTATTATTAGTATTATTTGTAATAGTAGTGCATATTACCAAAAGCTGTTCATGGAGTGCAGAATGGGTTTGTTGAGCAGGGGTACTCTAAAACCAGCGTTTTCTGAGAAAAGGGTTTAGTCATCCCCCTTGTGATTGACCATTTGGGCCTGCTTGTTTTATAGGAGAATTGAACCATGAAGGAGAAAAGGTTCTAGTGGCCAGAGGTGGTCTTGGTGGATCTCTTCAGTCTGGATTTTTACCCAATAAAGGACAGACAAGACACATCCGTCTGGATCTTCGGCTCATCGCAGACCTGGGTCTTGTAGGGTGAGAGAAACTGCACAATATACACATATACATCACAATATACAACAGTTAGTTCCAACCAAAAAGTCTGATTGGATGGGAGGCATTCTTCAAGGAGTGATAATAGAGCATAACAGGACTGGGATATTTAACTATATGAACAACTCTGCATCATAGATGTTCTAACAATCGTTAATTACACTAACTGCCGGCCACCAGCATGTATGAAAGTAGGTCAGTACGGTCTGAGGAGAGAGCATCTTCCTGCCAAAACCCACATTCAGAACCAGTCACAGAAGAACTTTCAGCAAGAAAACAGATCTGATAAAGTTATGTCATCTTAAACAAAACTTTTTCTGCTTTAGTAATTGCTTCTAAGTCATTTCAAATTGCCTCTGAGTCGTCCTTTTTGGTCTGTTCATGGCTAATGTGAGCTACAAAGCTAAATTGCTTCTCACACAAGGCTGAATTGCAAATCCCTCTCTAACCTCTGATCAAGGGCACTACTTGGTGTTTTGAACGATTGTACAACCCCAGAACTCAGAAGTGGAAATATAAAGTAATGTTGTAAGGTTCTCAGGATTGTCCACCTCCTCCATGGTTTACTTTCCTCACCTTTTGGCTATGACAGTTAGTTTAGTTGTGTCAGCCAAGCAGTGAAATTATCTTTAGTGGAGAACCTGGTCTCAAAGTATACACATACAGTTTTTATTTTAACAACCAGAACCTCAGATCAGAGCCGTTATGAAGGCTTTACGGAGCTGTACTTAACAGATACATCTCAAAATCAACTGTTCAAATGAGATGGATGCCTTCAGAATTGTTTTATAAAGTAGAAGAAATAAAAATCAGGAAAGACCATGGAATTAGAAGGTGTGTCCAAACATTTGACTGGCATCTTTTATATATTTATTGTATATTGTTTATATACAACATATGTTTGTTTGTGTGTGTGTTTTTTTTTTTTTTTTTTTGTGAATTCATCTGCTAAAACTTCACTTTGTACTAAACCTATTATAATTTTGTGATTTATTGTTGATTTTAAAGGTTTCCTAATGCAGGTAAATCCTCTTTACTGACAGCCCTGTCACACGCCACACCTCAGATTGCCAGCTACCCATGTGAGTACTGATAACCAAATAAACTAATATTAATTTGTTTCTGTTGTTTGCGTGTCAAGTGGTCTGCTTTAATGTTATTCGATAACTGAACTAATTTATTGTAATTTGATGGTTGATGAATTTTCATTAGTTTAATTAAGGTTTATTTGGCTCTTTCATTGATTTATGGTGGTTGTGTGAAGGGAAGCATATAGTGTAGTATACATGGTGGAATAGTAGTTTGATTGAATTTAAATAAAACTGATATCTATCATTAGCCTTTTAGTTAAGCTGATCATTAATGTCATGACTGAGTAATCACCAAGTCATGGCCAGTAAATAAGGTTTATTGCTTTTAAAGTAATTTAATTTTAAAGTAATTTCTGTTCTGTAGGTTGTCCAAGATGTCAGGAATCAATGGGACTATGTCGAGCGTTTTTTTTTTTTTTTTTTTTTGTGTTAAACAAAGTTCAAGAAAAAAATATACTGTGATGTTACAAATAGTAATGGCAAATTCTTGTTGTTTTTAGTTATCCTTCTTGACGTCTGAGTGTAATGGCACACATTAGCTTTTATTTCACTGCTTACAGATAAGCTTCCACTCTTTATGTATTAAACATTATAATATGCATTATTATAGAAGTTATTGTTTTTACATAGTTTTACTCTTTTTTTTTTTCTTCTTTTTTTTTTTTTTAATTAGCATTCTAACACTTTCACTTGTATTTTCTTGTATATTTTCAGTCACAACACTGAGACCTGAGATAGGGAAGGTGATGTATGAGGACCATAAGCAGGTAAACAGCTTCTTGGGTACATAAACTCAAAAAAACTGCTAAATATTTATTTACTGTATGTCTACCCCAAAGATGCATTTGATAGCAGATTAATAGCAATTTGATTAACTATTATGATTGATCAACCACAGTGTAAAAATTGGTTTAGATCTTACTTAGCACCGTTAGCAGTTTGCTATCATACAGTATGTACAGAACAGTATAGTACAGCATCAAATTTGAAATGAGCTCATTTAGTGTAAAAAATCTCCGGTTAATCATTTATGTTCTCTATGTTCTATTGTGAAGAAAATATTGGCATTTGTGATTTGAAAGTCTTTTAGTTTTCATTTTATTAAAATAAAAAAACGTCCGGAATTCAGGTTGTATACTGTATGTGCTCTTGTATGATCAGCCTTTGTTATTGTTTTGTTACAGTTGTCAGTGGCAGATTTGCCCGGCTTGATTGAGGGTGCTCACATGAACCGAGGCATGGGCCACAAGTTCCTAAAACATGTGGAAAGAACGAAACAGCTCATGTTTGTGGTACGTAGCAAAATATAACCCTATTCAAAAAAGTCTTGTTCATTTCAGTGGCTTTATTGTTGATTTAAAGCCCATAATCTTAATAAAATCTTTTGTCTCTGATGTCTCAGGTTGATGTATGTGGGTTTCAGCTGGCCAGTAAAACACCATTTAGATCTGCATTTGAAGCCGTGCAGCTGCTTACTAAGGTACATCCTAGTGAAAATGCAGTAATAGTGATAATGTGACATAATGTGGATTGATTTATAGTGCAATTGCATCTTTCTTCATTTGATCCACAATAAATTTTTCACTATATACTACATATTTGTCACTATATCCTTTAAAGAATAATGTTTAAAGTCACATATTTCACTAGCTAATTATATAGGCTTTTACCTACATGTGTGCAGAAAATGTAAATTTGTGTATTTTCATTTATAATCTTTCTTTTTTTTTTTTAATGTCACATCATTATCATTTTAACTTTTGTTGAATTAAATCCAATAAAGATCACAAATGATCATGTCAGTTTCATGCTCTAATCTCAGCCTGGGTTTTGATCAGGAACTGGAGTTGTATAAGGAGGAGTTGATGTCCAAGCCCGCCATCCTGGTGGTTAATAAAATGGACCTGCCTGAGGCCGAGGAGAAGTTCAGAGAGCTTGAGACCCAGCTCGAGAACCAGGAAGGTGAGAATACTGTTACAGCTTCACCCAAGTAAATCAGAATTGTAGAAACAGGGACTAGGTTCGATGTTCTCCTGTGGTATTTATTATGTTTAAGAATCAAATAGTTTGCATGATTGATGGTTTAAGACTTGTAGTTAGTTCTGACAGTGTAATCTGATTGGACGAGAGCCATTCCACGAGTGGTTCTAATAGAGTGCAACATCACTTGAACATTTAACTATATTTTATCTAGTGATTTATAATTACATTACATGTGGTTCTGTTCATGGTTAACATGAGCTTCAACACTAACTAGCTACTAACACAAGGCTGAATCCCATATCCCTCCCTAACCAATGATCCAGGGCACTACTTGTGTGGTGTACCCGGAATTGTATACCTAACAAGGCACACTAGCTTCCCATTTATCCCTATTTGGGATTCAATCCTGAAATCCTGGAAGTTAGGTGGTATTCTAAAACAGGATAGAAATATAAATACAAAGAGTAACTTTATACAAGATATAAAATATAAAGAGTATCTTTATTGAAAATTACAAGATTTACAGGACTGCCCTCCATGTGCTGGTGGAGAAAAATTGGTTAAATAAACTGTCAGTACGACTGTGATGCCATCGTGGATACGATTTTAGTTACATACCACTAAGAAAATGACTTCTCATAGATTCATTATACAGTGGTATAATTGTGTAATATTGTAAAATAGTGCATTTTTCTTAACCTACTGTTCTCTTGTTAATCATACAGAGCTGACACACCTCCTCCCTGAAGACATGGTACCCAAGACCTTCCTCCATTTTAAACACACCGTTCCTGTTTCAGCTCTGACTGGCCTCGGCCTGCCTCAACTTAAATCAGTCATCCGTCAGTCGCTGGAAGAGCAAGAAGACATGGAATCAGAGAGAAACCGTATAGAGAAGCTTCAGGAGCTGAGACGAGAGATTCCTGTTGTTCCTAAGCCCACGTGGGGGCAGCCTGGCTCGGAGCCATTGAACTGGAACTGATCATATGGTTAGTACTGCAACCGAGTGGTCACCCAGTTTACAGGAACTATAATTCCCAAAGTTTATTCAGCAGTGCTGCTCTGGACTTTTGACTCATTTTTATGATTTAGAGTCCTATTAAATCATCACCACTGGCCATTCTCATCTCACAGCCGATGTCTTCGCAGGATGGTTGGAAAGAAGAAGGGAAAAATGTATGTGTTTAATATTTTTTACAAATGTGTCTAGATCTAAATATATTGTAAATAAAACTGTGCGACTCCTATTTTGGACATCTTTAACTTATTTTTCATGGTGCGGAAATTGTGGTTGTCTTGTTACTGTACGAAAGATACCTTTCAGTCTTCAAACACAGCTATGAATTTAATAAAAACAGTTAAACTAACAGTAAAAGTTCAGATTTATAAAATATAAATCCTAAATCTTGGTCATATTGCTAAATTTTCTCACACACTCACTCACTCATCTTCTATAAATACTTTTAAAGTTATTATCCTGTTATTTGAGTCTCGCATCCGGTTGTGACAAGTGCCCTGCAGGTCATGTGACAAGAACCAACAACCAATCAGCTTCACTCTTTCTGTCTTCCTGGATCAGCTGGTAAAATTCTCTGTATTTTCTTCAGGCTTGAAAGATCAAAAGCACCCAAGCATGTTTTTTTTTTTTTTCTTTTTGTCCATAAATAAATTTAGCACTACAGCAAAATTTTGTTTGTGGGAAATCCGGGTTTATTCATAAAAATACATGGTCTGTTTTATTAAAGAATTTGTTGAGGACAATAAATACATATAAAAAAGTATTTATTTATTTATTTGGTAAAAATAATATTTTTACTATTAAAATTTTTTTTTATTTAGTAAAATGTATTTTTTTTTCCTGTCCTTTAACCATTTATTGCCCTCACTGAAGTTAGCAGAGTAGCATGTGGGACATGACAAGATTACATACACCCAGTCGAATGAAAGTGTATAAAATTAGGTAAATATATTTAAAGAGACTTATCTGAGATAAAGTCCTGACCTACATTGTTAATTTTACATTTGTTTCTACGGGTAGTCTTCAAAAAAAGTAAAGTTCCTATGGGTAATGTACTGGCCGTGTTAGTCTTCTCTGTCACCTAACTACAGTATACAGTAAGTAATACAGTGACTTAAAAAACTTCGCTGAGGACATCAAGTCGTTTAGGAAGTTAATTCAGATTTTCATTCAACCTTTTTCATTACTGAGGCCGTTGTTTCAGTACAGTTACTAAAGAACAGTCACTGCAGTTAGACACAAAATTAAAAAAAACACGTGTTATCACAATGTTATAGTGAACAGTATACGTGCGCACAGATGTTGACTATACGAGTGAGGCACACATTGAGCATGGGAGATGATTACCCACAATCCCGCAGCAAGGGAAAGACCAGAGCCTCAGGCTCAGTTGTGATCATGTGACACTCGGCAGACAAAGCGTATACATACTACTCGTATTGCAAAACCTCACTCGTTTGTCAAGTTAAAATTTATTAAACGTTTTTGCCCGTCTTGCAAAAAAGACCAAGTTACTCTCAATCCAAGGTTTTGCTGTATTTCGATTCTATGTTTTTAGGGATAGTTTTACAAATAAAATTGGTATTTTATACATTTGTTTCTGGGAGTAGTCTTAAAAAAGTGAGCATTTCAAGCACGTGTCTCTTTTAGAAAAAAAAGCCCATTGTGTTTTATTTATGTGTTTTTATTATCAGTCTTAGAGTAAATATTTCATTCATATTCTTACATGAAATAAGAATATGATTGAAATATAGTCTTACTATACAACAGTCTTACAAAAAAAAATTTTTAATTAATTTTCGAGAGGTAGTCTCTCTTTTACTTTTGCTTTATTCTGATAAATTTATGCAAATTCCTTTGTACCTACTGTGACTGTATTTTTTGTTCATTCAATTTTTAACATTTATAATTTGATTGCACAGTTCCTCAGTAAACCTTAAATCACAAAAAAGAGTTAAATGTTTAACATGAAAAGTAATATTAATGAAAAGAGACAAAGTCAACTAGTTGTACATTTCTTTCTAAAATGTAAAACAATGCTGAAGGCATCCAAAATATGCAATAATTTCCTTTGAACAGTTGATATTGAGATGTGTCTGCTACTTATGCTCTGCGATTCCTTCATAAAGGCTCTAATCTGTTTTGTTAATTGGTGGTATTTGAGGCTGGTAACTCTAAATGAACTTCTCCTCTGCAGGAGAGGTACAGTAAGATTTGTTCTTGCTCTCCTGGGATCATCTTCTTGAGACCCCGTGTCATCATGGTGCTTGATGGCTTTTGCAAATGCACTTGACAATACTAATCTTGCAAGAACTGTTTGAGAACAGCTGACCTTTGTATCTTGAAATAACACCAGACTGCTGTAGTATTCAGATTGTAGAAAATAAATCACAAAACCAAAAACATTCAATTAGAAAGTGAGTCCAGATTTTTGACAGAGACTGTATATGGCCACCGCACCTCCTCTGGAAGTCTGATCAACTCTATAAAGATCAACACTATCAACTTCATTCTCAGAGATTTCTCTATGTAGCCATGTAATGGAGTTGGCAATTATCCTGGATGTAAAGAGTAACCCAGACTTTCAGAAGTTTTAGAAACAAGGACCCTAATATTAAGATGAATTACCGTTATCCGTTAAACCCTAAAACCTATATGAACCTAACCTATATAAATAAACAGATTTTTTTGTATGAAATTTTAATTTTTAGCCTCATGTTTAAATCTTCTGTCTGTGTGGTCCAATTACAAGATCTATAACTCAGTTGGGAAATTTTAGTGGTTTATTTGTGCTACAAAGGCTTCTAATAATGATGATGAGAATGGCTTATTTCTGGTCTCCTCTTAACTTACAGTCCTCATTCACAGTTACTGTGTGAATATTATGTCTAAATTAATTAGAGGTATAATTAGAACAATAAGACCTGTTTTGTGGCAGCATGGTGGCGTAGTGGTTGGCACTGTCACCTTGCAGCTCCAGGGTCGAGTTTCCTTTACCGCCTCTGAGTCTGTGTGCATGGAATTTGCATGTTCTCCCCATGCTTGGTGGATTTCTTCCAGATACTCCAGGGGACTTGCAAAATAAGCAGTTTACTGGGTTTATCCAAGCAGAGCAGAGAACATCAGGCAAAACTAAGAGAGGGAGACTGTTAATGCGTGGATGAAAGCTCAGGTGGATATGGAGGAGCGCTGTCTACAGATGCAGAGGGAGGAACATCAAGAGTCCAATGAGATGTTGATGCAGATGATGGACAGACTTTTTAATTTCATGGTGCAATCCCCGTTTTCAGCATCACACATCCTTGCGCCTACAATCTACTCTTTGCTAATGCCAGGGGTCTCCACTGCACTACACTGCTCCCACAGCCTCCTAGTGCTACAGAACCGCTTGCCAACACTACTCACTCTGTTCACACTGCACAGGAAGCAAATCCATCCCCATCTTTCCACAACCTTAAGGCTGAAAATCATTGGAAAATATTTTTTGCTGTTTCTTTTTAGAGTAGTCCATGTACCTTAAGCACTGTTTACATGGTATACTACGGTATATTTCACATACTGTTTACCTTTTGTATTCTATTCAATTGTTTTTTTTTTTTTGTTCCTCTTGCACACTTTTTTCCTATTGTATGTAAGCAGACATCCCCAGTCCCTTGGAAGATCATTCTGTATACTGGAAGCTCCTGGACCATCTGGGAGGCACAGTGTGTACTGTATGTATTGCATTAATACATTGCACTATGCAAGTATAAGATAATAGAGAAATTAGAAATTATTATAACTTTTTTTTTTTTGCATTTTCTCATATTTGGCAGCTTCTTTTCTATTAGAACACTTGCACAAAGATATTTTCATTAAATAATTTTAATAATTTGTCTTTAAATTCTGTCTTTGTCTTTAACCAGTATTTTGTCTTTGTTCTAAATCACTCAAATCCACACTCATCAAAAAAAAAATACACTATAAACACATTGTACAGAATACATCTAAAACACAAAACATACAGTGGCAAGAAAAGGTATGTGAAGCTTTTGGAATTGCATCGTTTTCTGCATTAATTTGTCATTAACTGTGATCTGATCTTCATCAAGTCAAGGGTATTGACAAATATAATGTGCTTAAAATAATTAAATCTAATTCTGATCTTTCACGTCTTAATTGAACACACTCATTTAACATTTACAATGGTAGTTGAAAAAATAAGTGAATTCTTGTCATTTTCTTTGTAAATGACAACAATACAGGAAGTAATGTCAGTTTAATAGAAAAAAAAGTATTCTAAAATGTATGCATATGGTTTCATGAATATTGGCACCCTTCACATGGAAATGAGCAATGAATATTACATGAATGAACAGTGTGACTTAAACATAAGGGGGTGCTCTATCATTTTGACATTCATGCACCACTGTTGGGGTTTCTAAACTCTTTCTGACTACAAATCTGCAGAGATACAATTCATTGTGCTTTAATGTGTATTTGACAAACAAGGGCTTCTTCTACTACTACTATCCAGCAGATGGCAGCAGATTTATGACATAAAAACTGTGCACCATTCCAGCTTTACTTAAGCAGCTATAATCACAGTTCTATAAGAAAATATAAAATGAATTTGCCAGTTTTCTGAACTCGTATAACTCCCTCACACTCACACATTCTTTATACCTCTTATTCTGAATAGGGTTGTGTAAGGCCTGGGGCACTAGGTGGGATCCGCCCTGGACGGGGTGCCAATCCATTGCAGGGCACAAGCTCCCTCACACACTTATACGTACACTATGGACAATGTGGAAATGCCGATTAGCCAACTCTGCATATCTTTGGACTGGGGAGAATACCAGAGTACCCGGAGGAAACCCACCAAGCACCGGGAGAACATGCAAACTCACACACAGACACAAAGGTGCACTTGATAGGCCACCCAATAAGACACTATACTACTAGAAATGTTTGTTTAGTCTAATTGAAGGCCTCATTTGATAACTAAGTATTCTCATTCTTTTAAAAGTTTCCACGAGGGGTGTCTTCTGGTAGAGAAACACAAGATGTTTAAGCTTTCACCCTGAAGGATAGAGTACAGTGGAATCCTTAAATGTTCTACATTTTTATTTATTTTATTTGTCACATATATACAGTATCATTGCACAGTGAAATTTTTTATTCTTCACATGTCCCAGCTTTGTTAGTA
The DNA here is from genome assembly GCA_030068275.1 of Clarias platycephalus. Lineage (NCBI taxonomy): Eukaryota > Metazoa > Chordata > Actinopteri > Siluriformes > Clariidae > Clarias > Clarias platycephalus. Next base: position 7,353,717 of record JAQQZT010000033.1, on the reverse strand, counting down.
GGATTGGGTCGGAGTGCAGGGTGAGCTCAAGGGCACAACATCGGCAACCTGGTAGAGCTTGAGTGTGTGTATGTGTGTGAGCCCTGCAATGGATTGACACCCTGTCCAGGGTATACCCTGCCCAGAGGTGGAAAGTAATGAATTATATTTACTCTCATTACTGTAATAGATTTTTTGTGTACTTCTACTTTTTAAAGTAGTTTTTAAAATCTGTAATTTTACTTTTACTTAAGTATGTTTTGT
>JAQQZT010000033.1:7298693-7321487 GCA_030068275.1 Clarias platycephalus | reverse complement strand
TGCAAATTCATCAACCTGTATACTAGATCCTATACCGACACATTTTCTTAAACAGATAGTACCAGCAATAACAGAACTGTTCTTTTTAGACAGAAGAGGTTTCTCTTGTCAAGACTTCCTACATATTCTGTAGGGTCTGACATGTAGTTCTTGGATTTTGTGTATTACATAGTGGTTAGTACTGTAGCCTTGAAAGTCCGGGGTGCGGGTTGATTCATGCTTCAGGGTCTGTGTGTGTGTTCTCCCCGTGCTTGGAAGGTTTCCTCCCACAGTCCAAAGACATGCAGATTAGTCTATTTGGTGTTCTTAAGCTAATGTGTGAATGTGTGTGAATGTTGAACGGAGGTCCTACCATGATCATGAAAATGGGGGAAAAAATCCAATGGTCACCATTGGCCTCTTCGGTCCAAAGTTGAATGGATGGATATTTGCCTAAGACCTGCTATGATCACATGGTTTTTATTATGTTTTCAATAAAAACAACACAGAAATCAAGTGGGTGGGATGTGTTGCCCAGATATGTGCTTAAGTACAGTAAAGAAGTAAATGTACTTAGTTACCTTTCACCTATGCATCAGGATGTCTTATTCTTCCAACTACCTTAGGTAACTACCATATTCATACCATTGAATATACTGTAGGTTGTGCAGGTGCATTCTAAATTTATGTTCATGCATATGTTGTTTGCATTGATTATTTTGCAGTAGTGGTGTATATGAAAATTTACATGTGCTTGTGAATATGCCGTTTTACCATCCTTGAAGAGGTCATTATATCTGTCTTTTTTTTTGTTACTTTCTTGTTTCTCTTTTTTCAAGTCAGTAATGACTTGAGCTCTCCTGTTGAGGAATAAACTGAGTCCCATAAAAATTCTAATGTGACAACAATGGTGCCATCTGCTGTTCTCAATCGGGCAGCACCAAAGCAGTTAATGGCCCTGAATAGACTGATAGTCAGGAGACGCAGAACACTGTATAATGTGTATATAAATACTGTATAATGTATATTATACTTAAAATTAAAGTATAATTCCCTGAATTATATACAAATTTGTATAATAAATATATGATAAATATAAATTGTTTATTAACTAAATGGAAATAAACAGGCAGAATCTCATTGTCAGGACAAACTGCATAAAATCATGACTACGTTCTTTGGTATGGCTGGTTTTGCTAGATGCGTACGTCATAACCTGGTGATCTCCTGGGAATTCCACACAAACAATATCCAATTTACCCAGAATGGGGAAAAAACAAACAGTATCTTCATTCTGTGGGTGGAAACAAATTCTTCATAACCGAGGTCAGAAGAAAATGGGCAGAGTGGTTTGAGATGCCAGGGAGGTTGAACTCATATAATCTTTCTTTACTTGCTTTCATAGGCACAGACTCGCCAAAACTAGACAGTTTTTCTGAATCTTTGTTCATCTTCTTCTTCTTCTTCTTCTTCTTCTTCTTCTTTTTTTTGGCTGCTCCCATTAGGAGTTGCCACAGTGAGCAAAGGAGTGAACGGAGCATGGTCATCAGCTCACAAAACCCATCCAAGGTTCAACATAATTGGACTGAGTGGTTATCAGAGGTACTATAGTCTGTCTGTCAGTTTTTATTTGTCTGGCTTTTCTCTGATGATTCTTCACTGTATCGTTCTGAGTAAATTCTAGAGCCTATTATTTATGAAAATCCCTGGAGATCAGTTATAGAAATACTCAAACAGGCTGGATGTGGGTTTGGGAGTCTGGTCTGGAGCTGTTACACAGCTGTTGAAGATGTGAATGTAACAAACATCTACAGCTCTAAACAATGCATTTTGTATACAAGTGGATTAAAGAGGCAACGTAAACTATTTTAAACCCAACAAATTAATGCAACTTGCTAGCACTGTGAGAACAAAGTTCATGGGTCCAGCTGTCACGTAGAAGTAAACCTACTGAATCTTTAGTTATCATAACCTATCAAGTCAAAACCGGCATTTGAGTTAAGTGTAATGAATTATGGCTAATGTTAAATGAGGTATATTTTCATTACGGATAAACACTGATTTAGTTCAAATTAAAAAAAAAAAAAAAAGAACAAACTTTATCCTTAAACTCAGGGAAACAGAAACATAAAAAGAATGAACCTTTATCCATGTCTGCATGTTATCTGTCTTTTATTAGGCCGGGACAGTCAGACATCTATCTATCAGAGTTTGAAGTGAACTTTAGGCTCTGTGATAACTGATGGACCATTTAGGAAGTTATGATGTGGACTAGTGTTGACAGCAATGCACTACCTCCTGGACTTTGGGTTTTCAATACAACACACACCTCTCTACAGTATATATACTAACTACTGTGACAGCCTCACGGTCACGGCTGGCATCGGACAGAGCAGAGATAACAGTAAGAAAAAGCTTGTTGTTTAGTATTATTATGTGGTTATATTAATTGTATTGTTACTATCTACATTTATCCAAGTTAACAATTATAAATAAGCACCATTATAAATAAATAAATAAATACATATTATGCAATTTTTTATAGACTAAAACCAAAAACCATGAAGGTGTTTGTAGTGCTGGTTCTGGCTGTGTTCACAGGTATGTTCATATCTTGCATTTAAATTTCTGCAGCCCGAAAGCTGCCTATACATATTGTTCATGACCTACAAGGATATATAGTAATATTTAAACAAACTGAAATTGTTTGACCAGGTTGCCAAGCCAACTTGTTCTATGCTGATGAGCCCAAACCACAGTTGGAGCAACTGACTGATGCTTTCTGGGACTATGTCGCCAAGGCGACACACACTGCTGAGGATGCTCTAAAAATGATTAGAGAGTCTCAACTGGGACAGGAAGTCAAGTAAGGTTAAAGAAATTGTGTTTACTTTCTTGATTGTGTCTCAAGTTATCTTTTCTCATGTATATATTTCTCCTTTGTACTCTATAGCACTAGAATTACAGACGGTGCTAATGTGGCCAATCAGTATGCTGTCACTCTTCAGAACAAAATGAACCCTCTGGCCCAGGAGATCATGGCCAAAATCACCAAGGAGGCAGAAGTTCTGAAGGAGCGTCTCGAGTTGGACCTGTCCACTGTAAAAGACAAACTGGATCCATATGCTGAGGATCTGAAGACCCAAATTCAGCAGAGAGTGGAGGATCTGAGAGCAGCTGTTGCTCCCTACGCTGAGTCCTTTGACTCTGAAGCTCTGAAAGCCACTGTGCTGCAGAAGACAGAGGAGCTCAGGGGAAGTGTTGAGGAGAAAGTGAAGGAGATGCAGTCCAAGCTAGAGCCCTACACTGAAGAGCTCAAACAGAAAGTAGATCAGCACCTGCAGGAATTCCAGAAGACCGTGGCTCCTCTGACTGAGGATCTTCAGGCCAAGGTTGCTGAGAGAGCCGCTTTTGTTCAGCAGGGTATGGCTCCCTATGCTGAGGACCTGAGAGAGAAACTCGACCCCTACGCCCAAAACCTGAAGGACCAGCTCACCTCTCTTTATGAGGCCTACTTCAAGACCAACTAAGTAACACAAAACTAGCTTGCCCTCCAAACGACTAATACTGTATATGCAAAAAAATGGCTAAATGCAGTAGACAATTCCAATATTTTCCCGGTCATTATAATAGGCTAATTAAGTGTATTTATTTGACACAAAAACTTTATGTTATCTTATCCAGGCCCAATGTTACTAATGTCTTTAATTTATATTAAATAAAGAACAAGTTGAAAACACTGATTTTGTTTTTGTCAATGTGATTCACTTTATTCATCATGACTTTTCACACAATATTACTAGCACTGTGATTTAAAAAAATGATTATTACAATTATTATATACTAGTCAAATCACTGAAAATCCTTACCTGGTCAACCAAAAGTACAGTATAAGTATTAAGCAAAAGAAATCTGATCTATAGGTATAGGTAAAGGTATCTATACAACCTTATAAATATAATATGTACTATTCCAGCTTCCTGGGGATGTGTCCAGTTCTAAGCTGGTGTATAAGGGAAAAGATCTAAGAACCTGTAAATGTTGGCAAGGTTCTATTTTATTCCAATGGAAAGTTTAATAGAGTGACCACTAGATAGAGCCATATAGTGGGCCGAAGGCTGAACTAAAAAGAGATGTTCGCAAGGTTTATTACATACCTCTATGTATGTAGTCTCAACCTGAAAAAAGGCAACAAATCAATAAATAAAGTCCAAACCAATAATCTTGAGAGATGGACTCAAGCATTGTCAAACGTACAGTAACATGCAAACAGATCTGGGGAATTGGGAGGCCAGATCAACAGCTCTTTGTCTCTATTTTCCTCAAACCATTCATGTATAAGTTTTGCAGTGTGGCAGGGAGCATTATCCTATGGAAAGAGCCACTGCATTTATTGAATACCACTACTATTGAGGGCTGTATTTGGTCTGCAGCAATATTTAGGTAGGTGTTACGTGTCAAAGTAACCCACATGAATGCCAGAACTCAAAGTTTCTCAGCAAAAGATTGCTCAGAGCATCACACTGCCTGCATGCTGATGTCATCTCTTTCCCAGATAAGCAATGAACATGTCCATACTGTTCACATGATGTAAAAGAAAATGTAATTCATAGGACGAGGCCACCTTCTGGTCCATGGTCCCGCTCTGATCCTCACATGCCCATTGTAGGTGCTTTTGGTGGTGAACAGGGGTTAGCATGGGCACTCTGTCTGGTCTGTGGCTAAACACCCTCATGCATAACAACCTTCAATACACTGGGGGTTCTGACACCTTCTGTCATAGCCAACTAACAATTTTTCTTAAGTTGTTAGACGTTATTCTGTAAGATCGGACCAGACTAGCAAGCTTTCACTCCCTACACATCAGTAAGGGTTGGGCACCCAAGATGCTTTCCCTGGTTCATCAGTTGAACTTTCTTGGAACACTTTTTGTAGGTACTAACTACTCTCAACAGGAAACACCACACAAGATCTTCCATTTCGAAGATCTTCTGACCCAGCTTTGCAAATGGTTTAGCAAAACTAGTCACTCCCACTCCTATTATATCTAGTGAAGCCTTAAACTATAAAGAACAACAGAATTGAATCTCCTTTGATAAAATCTAACAAATCTTCTACCCTGCATTCTAGCCTGCATTTCAAGCTTCTTTATATTTTTTAGTTGCACATGTGGAATCCCTGGTATACTTAGATGTCCTTTGTCAAAATGTTCGTGTCCTGCAATTATTTCGTTTATTTGAATCCAGGGTTCAGAATTTGTTGAAAAATCCTTCTGTGCTCCTGATGGGCACAAAAGAAAAGTTTAACCTGTCATCCATACTGTAGATCGCAAATTTGAAACCTGATGAAGACACAGCTGTCTGTAGCCAGAAGCCTGAGGGGTGGCATATTCTCTCACCCCTATTAATCAATCACGGTGTTATGCAGCTGTCTAAAAAGATGTTTTATGTGCCTTGGAGATACAGTAGAAGGCTATAGTCTTTTACCTGTTGGTAAGTTCTGACCTTGAAAATTAGGGAGAAAATATACAATCAATCAAACAATCAATTGATAAATAAAGAAATGAAATAAAAATTAATGGGCTATTGATCAGTCGCCTGTCGCCTTGCACTTTCGAAGTCCGGTTCGATTCCCCCCTCTGCTCCCTCTGGAGTTTGCATGTTCTTCCCCGTACTTGGTGGGTTTCCTCTTGGTACTCTGGTTACCTCCCTACCAAAGACATTCAGGTTAGACTGATTGGCATTCTGATTGGCATTGCTAAATTGCCCGTAGTGGATTGCCCTGAGATGGATTGGCACCTACATTTACATTTAGGCATTTGGCAGACACTCTTATCCAGAGCGACTTACGTTTTTATCTCATTATACATTATACGTGCTCCACACCCCACTACGACCACTAAATTTAAAAAATGTAGACAGTCATCATTAAATCATGAAATATTTTGGAACTTCTGGTAGATTTTCTCAGTTGCTTTGAAACATTTGAATTATCCTTAACATTTCCAAAACAGTAAAAACACAAATAATTTTGCTTAGACAGAACTATACATGCACTCCAGAATGGGAATTCACAGTGTAGTCTTTCTACACCTCCTAACATTCCTCTCTGTCAGGCCACAGATTCTTAGTCACATCACAACAGATACCTTCCACTGAAATGCACCACTGAAATAATCTTTTGGGATGTCTTATCTAGCCTCTGCAGGCATCTGCTGTAATGTCCTCATATGCTGCACTTACTGTATGATAGCCAGCTATTTTAGAGAATGCAGATTGATCACTAGTTGATCTAAAAGTTTTAACATTTTCATTGTTGAAAGTCAAGATCTCACGGTTAATCATGCCTGGATTTTTGTTCATAACTATTTGCATGAACATGACAAAACACTTGCAGTTTTTTTGTTTGTTGTTTTTTTCAACAGAATAGGACATGATGTGGAGGCTGTACAAGTTTTTAAGTTTTTTTTTTTTTTTCCGTTATGATCTGAGAAATGTACCAAAGTGAGTGAAGAAAAATATTGTACATGGTGTCCAAAAAGTCTCCGAACATACTGCAGGAGAAATTAATGTTTTTTAGAAAAATGATTGATATTTGCCATTGCTTTGTAAACACACACACAGAGTCGTCTCTTGCAACCGTGATGAGCTCATGATGTTATGCATTTAAAATCTGGGTTTTTTCCTTGTACACCATTTTGCTCGTCTTTTGTCAATAAAATCTTAATACTTTATTTTACTCATGTATGAATCCTTTATATATACTGTATATAAACCAGCGCTCTAGATGCGGTTTTACAAAAATACGTGATAAGATTTTGTTTAGATCAGGATCTCAACCACTATCAGAACAGTCATAAACAAAAATACACACTAAACAGCTGCCGTACGCTGCATGTCAGGAGTTGTCCCCACAGGTCTGTTTTGTGTACCTGCCTTTCCCCTTTTCTGTGCCAAGAGCCGCTTACACGCCCACCACCCCCACACATTAAGCAGCCCTACCTGTCAAATGGGAAAGGCATCACAGTTGACAATACCATAATAATCAAATTGTCTGTAAATCAGGCAAAACAACCAGAAGCACATGTCCCAACACAGAAGGGAAAATACTGACAAGATCACTGATTTTGAAAAACACATTACACATCACACACACTGTTTTATTTTTTTTTCACGCTGTTCCATTCAGCCGTCATTATTGTATAATGGTAAAGTGATTTTATGCGTGAAAGACCTAGTGTCCAGATGCTAGTTCCAGATGACCTATTATGAGAAATCAATACAGGTGGCACAGTGGTGTAGTGGTTAGTGTTGTCATCTCATATCTCCACTATTTGTGTGTAGTTTGCATGATTTGCTCATGCTTGATGGGTTTCCTCAGGGTTCACCAGTTTCCTCCCAGTCCAAAGACATGCAGAGTTGGCCAATTGGCACTCCAATTATTGCCCGTAGTGTGTGAGTGAATGTATGCACATGTGTACCCTGGCCTGTCCTTGGGGGAACCCCACCTAGGTAATCATCAAATCTTAACTTTAAGATGGCAACATGTTTCTGTATGCAATAAAAAAAAATAGCTTGAAACTGGTTCAGTAAAAGTAACATTGCTGTTACTGCTCTTGCCACTCTACCATGAATAACAAGGCCATAACAATGATCACAGACATACTGTATCTCCGAGAGATACCTCTACTCCTTCTGGAAAGTAATTCTCAGCTGCTGCCGGGAAGATGATTACTAAGATTCAGATGTCTGTTCTTGCTAACGCAAAACAGCTGAGAGTCCTTTGACCTGATTTGCTGTGCTGATGTGAAAACAGTGTATTATGCAGAAGGAAACAAAGAAGAAAGCAACCACATCTGTTGCAACTAGGTGCTGAATCATAGCCAACCAAATAAGAGCAAAACACAACAGAAGCTGGGGTTACAAGAGTTCATGCAGGCTCCTAAACATTTTTTTTACATACTGTGTTTTAGTTCACACTTTATTGTTTCATCTAGTTATATAGATATTTAGCGTTATTTGCTTGTTCTATAACCATATACAGTACAGGATATCAAAGATGACCATACTGTTGAGATCAATATGGTACCAAATGACAAGAACTGACTATGTGCAGCTTTTTTTCAAATTTTGTTATTATGTTGCATGAAAAATTCCCCCCTTAGCAATTAAACTTTTTTTAGTTCAAGTCTGTTATGATGACCTAATCAGTGAGCTACAACGATTGTTTGGTGGTTGCATAAACCAAGGCAAGACTTTGACTCTTCAAAGACGCATGAAAAATAATAATAAAAAATGAGCGATCACTCAACATTAACTGCCCTTCTCATTAAATTAGCATTACATTCTTCCAACTGGGATTTCCTTAAACACAATTTATTTTTTATTTTTATCATAAACTATAGATATTTAGATAACAGTGATGTCATTTAGTCATTTAGAATGTTGAATAATAACTAGGGGAAGGGGTTGCTCAGTGGTTAAGGAGTTGGTCTACTAACTCACCACCACCAACTTGCCACTGTTGAGCCCTTGAGCAAAGCTCTTAACCCTCAACTGCTCTGGTGTATAATTAGATAAGAATTTAAGTCACTCTGGATAAGGTTGTCTGTCAAATGCCGTAAATGTAAACAAGCAAACCTTCTTGTGACTATGATACTACCCCTGGATAGTTTGCCAGTTATGGAAAATATAAGAAATTTGCAACTGTTTTTGCTCCTAACCTGTTTTTGCATAACCCAAGATTTGAAACCTTCGTCTGTAGCTAGCCAACCATGCATCCAATGGTCAAGCGTTTGGTCTGGGTCCCATAGTTAACAAAGAAACCCCGTTTTATGCAAACCCATTACTCACTATCAAAATTTTATATTAAAAAACAAACTTGCAGCATGCTATAACTATCAAGTCCTATGTAGGGTTGTAAGGGCCTGGACCCCTCTTATCAGTTATGAGTTAAGGAAAGCTGCTTGCATGCATGCCAGAAATGTCTGTGACACAATTAAGAGGGTAAATAGATCAAGGGGTCAAACTCCCCACACTCAGAGGTCTATAAAACAGCAACTTTGAGCCTAGGACCCAACAGAGGCAACTTGGTGGTGGTAGGGTTTGACTCAGGGACCTTCTAGGCCATAGTTTAACACCTTAACCACAGAGCTAACTCTGCCCTAGAGGATATGGTGGGTACACCCAGGATCGGGTGCAAAATCATCCCAGGACACTGATTTCAGTTGTACAAAAACATCCAATATATTTTTTGTTAAAGTTCTTATCGCACTTTCAGGACTTTCTTTCAGAAACCCTTACTTATCTTTATTGTTGACATTTCAGGTTAATCTCATACACCCACATTTATTGAAGTAACTTGTACTTTCAGGTCGTTGATCATAGTGTTTCTGCAACAAGGCTTACTGTCTGTCTGTTTGTCTGTCACACCTAGAGATTTTCCCTTCTAGCTGGCTGGAGTACTCAAATCATAGTGAGAGATTCACCACACTTTCCCCTTGCATGTATTCTACACGCTATAATACAGTATACTGTATCTAAAGATAAAAAGACCAGCTAGAAAATAATTCAATCATTTTTTAAATGTTTTCCACAAAGTGTATAGATTCAAATTCACTGTCTTGATTCTTGTCTCTGAGTGTGGGGAATTTGACCCTTTGATCCATTTAACCTCTTTATCGTGCCACAGACGTTTCTGGCATGCATGCAAGTGGCTTTTCTTATGGTCATTGCTATCAGGATACTATTATACCTGGATGTCTGGCACCTATGTATCCCCACCAAGGAGAAAGTAATTCAGGACACTTACAGCCTCCGTGCTTCACTATGGTACTTGGTTTTAGTAAAATTAGGATGGGACTCCATAACATGGAAGCCAACTGCATAAATCACCTGCTAGACACCCTTATTACGATTGCCATGTGCATCACCAGCTCCTGTTATGATGCTTATTAACATATATGGACTATTCAGAACTGGGTTATCAGCCCATGACAACTTCAAACACCACAAACTTTGTCACAGTGAAAGGAGCCCAGGTTTCAGCTTGCTGGAGTGCTAAAGGTTTTCTTTTGCAACAGAAACATTTCAACCCTGTGGATGCCTGGAGCAAGATTGGAGTCAACCAGCTACAAATATGGCCAGTCCATTTGGCCTTCAAATACTTTTTACCAGTTCTGCATGTTGGCAAATTTTGGTTATTGACTATATGGAGGACACAAAGCTGAGCAGCTCACTGTCCCTTGCAAGCGCAGCTTCACAGAGAGAGAAATGCATCTGTGCATCTGCCAGAGCTGTACCATCATGGCACAGTTGTAAAGCATGCAGTGCCATTACCAACTACTATTCACTTTTACTACTGTACCACTGCTTTTTTCAACCAAAGTTCAATCGCATTATGAAGACTTAAGGAACTAGGCCACAGAATTTTGATCGTAGATCCCCAGAGCGAGATACACAGCAAGCATTTGGTTTCCATTATTACATATCATGTCACCCTGGCAACTTCCTTCCTGACCAAAGCTGTGTTCCAAATGAATGGAAAGATTTGGCAGGCTAAGAAAAAGTTGCCTTTGCCTATTGAATTGATGCTTTCATGTGTGCACAGCAGATACATCTGAATGAAAAAGCAGATACATCAGTAGCAGATACATCTCAATATCAACTGTTTAAAGAAGATTATTGCATATTTTAGACACCTGCTTTACAATGTAGAAAGAAATGAAAATCAGGAATGATCATGGAGTTAGAAAGTGATCACAAACTTTTGAGCGGTAGTGTAGAACCATCTGAGGAACGCAATGCACGGTTCCGAAAATGCAGCGGTCCAGTGTCCTACGAGCTGGATTTATTTATTTATTCCTGTAACACAAATTTTTGTTCATCGACTGCTAGACAGCAATAAGTCAGTTTTTACACTACAGGTGGGTGGGGCTGTGTTTCTCAGAGAACCAAAGCGCAGTGGAAATCATATTTCTGGAATTATTATAACATAACAACTAAATCATAAGAGCCATCCATCCCATGACTCTAAGAACCTTACCCTGTTAATGCGTCTTGAAGAAACGTATACAATGCCTTGAATAAGTATTTGCCTCCTTACTGATTTTTTTTTTTTTTGCATATTTGTCACACTTGAATGATTCAGATCATCAAACGAATTTTAATATTACACAGATATTAAAAAATAAAAGATAACCCTAGCAAATACAAAATGCATGTTTTTAAATAATGATTTCATTTATTAATGGGTAAAGTTGTCCAAAACGGCCAACAGGAAGGTATATAAAAGAAAAGAATTTAAAACAGGAAATACTTTTTTAATAGCACTGTATAGAATAGTATTCCTCAACATAAACTTGTATACGAAAATGTGCATGTACATTAATCTAAAGCTAGTATAGATTTATGCATATAGATATATACAGACTTGTACTGTATGTATTTATTGTATGTAATATGCACATGTGTAACATTGCACACCCAGACAGAAAGCGACTGCTTGTTATTCTATTAACAAAGATTCCATGTGATGTGTTAAACTTTTCTATTTGACCTATAATGACACTATAATGACTAATATCTTGTAATATCCCTATTTCGTGTTTTAACTGCATCCCTTTTTCACATTTCTAAGGAAACATGTGCTTCTGTAATGGGAAGTTACAAAGCAGTAAAAAGGGCAGCATCCTTTAACCTCAGCTAGACATGACGTCAACTTGGCCTTGATTTTTTATTTATTTATTTATTTTATTTTATTTTATTTTATTTTATTTTATTTTATTTATTTATTTATTTATTTATTATGATATGCTTAAACATTATAAACTAATAATTATGTTTGTAGTTTTCTAATACTTTGTGCATATCTGGAGTGCATGAAGGCAGAGGATAAGTACTTGCAAAGAAACTTGTTTAAACCTGCTTCAGAGCACTTAATTTTTCTTTAAGGTCTTTGCCCAGGCATTTTATACTGTAGGTGTGCTTTTCAGGGATATGGTGACATTGTGAAGTAACTCAGGTCATGCAGAGAGGAAGCAAATATTTTCCACTAAGGTAGATTATAATGAGAATTCTTTTAAAATCTTACTAACGTTATGAACGAATTCTCACACATGTACACCCTTTAAGTTCTGAAAATTCATAAGTAATTTTTGTTGGCTTCTTTAAAAGAAAAGCTTTTTTTGTTCATCAGTTAAACATTTTGATGCAGGTACTACAATCTGTAGAATCCTTATAATCAGTTCAATCAGTTTGCTCCTCTGGGAAGGACATTTTGTAGTGGAATAAAAATTGTGGCATGATGTTATCTACTTTGACCTCAGCTAACAAAGCAAGGTTTTGTTTTTAAAGAAATAACAAGACTGCCAAAGGGATAGGCTGCAGGTGGAGAGAGAGACAAGCTGAGACAAGAACATCATGCTGCAGGGTTCATAGAACATTTAATCAATCTTTCAGATATACATATGACCTCACAAGCAGCATACGAGTGACACTCGATAATACTAAAGACTGGCATCAAAATACTTCAGGATGTTTATCCAGGCCAACACCCAACTTTAATCCAGAATCTAGCAACCCAAATTGTTGCACAGCCATTGTGCATGTACAGTGGAATAGACAGGGCTTATATGTTTCCAGGATCACAAAACAGATAAATAGTGGCCCTGTTGATTTGGAAGAGCCCTATGAACGTTGTGGATGAAGAACAATATTCCTAATCTACATTTGACCTACAAAGCAGGACAGCTCACTACACAAAGGTTAACTTATCAGCTGCATTTGGAATCATGAACCCAGACTCAAAATCATTTGACGTGCCAAGCCAATAATTAAATATTTGGTTTGATTGTGTTGTTAGTAGGCCTAAAATAGAAGAATAGATAGATAGACAAATGAAATCCATCATTCAAAAACAACATTGATCAGAGACTGATTTGGCAGATGCGCCTATTCAGAGCAACATTTTCTTTATCTCATTATACATCTGAGCAATTAAGTCCCTCGCTCAAGAGTGGTCATGGTGTTTGACTTTCCGAACATAGTCTAATGCCTTAACCACTGGGCTATCCCCTTAGCCTTCTTACTTCTTTTTTATTCTTATTATTTTTAAACATTCCCTTGTATTAAAGTCCTGCCTGGTTACCCAAAAGCATCATTACTTTTAAATGTTCCTGATATTGGAAGATGAAAAAAAACAAAAAGGAAAATGATTAAATGTATAACCTACTAAATGCTATTATTATTATTATTATTATTATTATTATAGAAATATGTATCCTAATGATCATGTGTCTGGTATTTTTTTTCATATAGTTGGTTAAAATTAAATGTAAAATTGCCTAGCTTGTGCTGATAAAGATAAATGTTGATAAATTATTAAATAACTTAATTGTAATTCTAATCGTAACTATTTGTCCCGACTGGAAAACTTTCATTGGAAGCTGATGACCCACTTATTGTTTGGGCTGAACAGAGACACAAAAACCATTTGCAAACTATCCAGGCGTGTACGTATAAAGAACTTTGGAGCCTATTACAGAGTGGAGATAACAAGGTAAAGTGATGTTGGCATTTGATAACGTTAATCTGGCTTTCACGTGTAAACTAGGCTACACAAAACGGCATTGTTTTCCTGTGAGAGGAGCAATAGGGCGATAAATATGGTAATGATTTGGATAAAGGTGGCAGCAATCTGGAGCCAAAAGAGCTATCAGAAGGAGCCAGACCAATTGACACTTTGCACAAGAAGAACGATGATCATACACTCTGAGTGATTAAAAACAAACAAACAAACAAAAAATTATCATAAAAAAAGTAAAAACATGTAAGTTAAAAAAAGGTTTAAAAAAAAAAAAAAAAAACAGAGATGTCGGTGTGTTACAGTATGAAATGTGCGCCGAATATCAGGTTATTAGATACCAAAATAAAAAAGCAACCAAAAAACATATTGATAATTTTTTTTAATTTGTGTTCATTTTTTGATGCTTTAGCAGTTGTTTAATATGTTATTACACTTTTGAGTGATTAAAAATGACATATAAAGTAAAAGTAAAAAACTATCAAAAGTTTTTTTTTTTTTAAGATGTATAACAAAAACAGATGTGTTATGAGTGTGAACTTAATGTTAGAGTATTAGATACCAAAATAAAAATTAAAAAAAATGTATGCTTTAGCAATTGTTTAATGGGTTGTATAAAAAAAAAAAAACATGCAAGGACATAAAAAAATCTCATGACGTGCGCAAAGAGATTCTGGAGGAAAAAAGAAAAAGGAATTGCGCAACGTGTTTTCACCGGGCTGCGTGATTCTGACTGGATCCAGACCCGAACAAAGGGAAGAGAGAATCTCGTGATCAGCGCTGTTGTGCGCGCAGCCTGCAGGGTATAAAAGCGCGCGCACCTTCCCCGCTCCCAACACAGAGCAACGCAGACTTACTCAGGTGAGCACCAAGAAGAACAACTGGACAACGCTCTTAATAATTACATTCATGTTTACTTTTGTTTTTAATTTGTTATGCATCAACTTGTAGTAACGTTTAATGCTCTATTTAACTAATATATAGATAAGAAAAGTAGTTGTGCATGTTATAATATTGCAAATCTATGCGCCTGATATTTTGTGTTTGTTTCTTGAATGTTTTTGACGGTGATCACCTCACCAATTATAATTTTACCAAATTGACCACATTTTCTCAGTCAAAAAATTTTCATCCTATCTCCAGGTGTTCTTGTCTGACTGTCAACATGAGGGCTGCTGCAGTGGTACTTGCTCTGGCACTGATTGCTGGTAAGTAGAAATAAATATTTAGAATCCTTAGTTTAGCTATTATCTTTATCTATTATTTAATGCATGCAAAACAAACATGCACTGTACTTTATATTGTAAAGCACTAAGTAAATTGATGAAAGTTTACATCAGCTTAACTTCATGAGTTTCTTTAGCTGTGCTAGAATTCTTTGGTATTACATGCATCAGAACTGACAAAATGCTTCTTTGTTTTGTAGGATGCCATGCTCGCGTTCTGCCTCAGGCTGATCAGCCTCTGGCCAGATGGGAAGAGTCAGTGGATCGCTTTTGGCAGTTCATCTCAGAGCTCAACACCCATGCTGATAGCATGGTGGAGAACATAAAGCTAGGCAGCGATCTTGAGTAAGTCAACACTAAGAACCGCGAATGTATAGAAGTATTGTACCCCACTATTCTTTATTCTCATATCTCATTATGGGAATTCTGCATATCCCAAGTTAAAATAAGAGCTCCTACAGCATTTCTGCAATGTTCTCCACAACTATTCCATTGTCTCTGATCTCCTTTATCATGGTTCTCTTCGTCCGACCAACTTTAGTACCCTCATCACTAAAACCATGGCTGAGCTGAACATGTACAGGGAGGACATTGAGACCAAACTTGCCCCCTATGCTACGGATGCCTCTGGTCAGCTGAAGCAAGATCTGGATCTGCTGACCAGTAAGCTGCAGACTGACATGATCGATGCCAAGGAGCGCTCCACCCAGTACCTACAGGAGCTGAAAACCATGATGGAGCAGAATGCAGATGATGTCAAGAACCGTATCAACACTTACACTCGTAAGCTCAAGAAACGCCTGGGCAAGGACACTGAGGAGATCCGCAAGTGAGTGTGAATCAGGAGCTTGAAGTAGTTCTTATAGCAGGCAGAATTACAATTTTAGTGAATGGAATATTTATAGTAACTAGCGCTGGATGGACAATTATATGTTTATTGATGATTTAAATGTCTAGTAAGTCATGGTAACTGGCCCCAAATTACCTTCAAGACATGTTAAAAGCAACTTAAGTCCAATCTCAATGGATAGCTGAATGACTTAACATTTTTTGTTGTGCATCTCTTTCAGCACTCTGTCCACTTATATGGGTGAGCTGCAATCCCGTGCCCTGCAGAATGCTGACACCGCAAGGACCCACTTCGAGCCGTATGCAAAGCAGGTCCAGGAGGATGTCAGCCAGAAGTTGGCCACCTTCACTGAGCTTCTACAGGGCCAGACTCAGGACATGAGCCAGCAGCTGGAGGAGCAGGCCAAAGTGCTGAGGCAGCAGCTGGAGCAGACCGCCGACCAGCTTCGTACTTCCCTTGCGGGCCGCTTTGAGGAGCTCGCCACTCTCCTGAATCCCCACAGTGAGAAGATCCGTGAACAGCTCCAGACTGTCATGGAAAAGATCAGAGAGGCCTCAGCTGCTCTCCCTATCGCACTGTAAAACTACCAATTATAACACTTTGTACCACACTGCAAGTTAAAGAGTAAAAGCAAAATTAGTCTATAAATGTTTGTTACTGATGCTTTATAGTTTTCACTTTTTGACAGGAAAACAAGAAAGGGAAAGAACTGGACTTGGCTTTTTACTGAAACATGGGACGCTGTTTGTTAATCACCATGTGGGCTTTCTCAGTATTAATCCACTCATTAACACTTTTTAAAGTGCAGTAGTTTAATTACATTGGTTAGTCAATGCATATAGGCATTTTATGAACACCGCAGATTTACACAATTTCTTCATAGTACAACCAAACCTCATGAAATATTGTCCACCCGTTTCAATCATACAATTGTCTGTCTGCTGTTTTTGAACATGTTTGCAATAAAAACAAGTAATGGAAAAAAACATTGGTCTTTGGTGTTTTCTCTCTGTTATTTGAACTAACGAACTAATCAATGACAATGAACAGTACAACAACACATTCTTTGATGATTTACTGTGTGAATTGAATTGTTTGGTGGAAATGTGCACTCATTTAAAATCTGGTGGCTGCAACATCCTCCAAAAGTTGGGACAGGGTCAATTTTCTAATTACAAGTTGTTGAAAAACAAGTGCTGCTAAACAAAGTGAACCAATTATGCTACAGTATACAGGGAGTTTCAAAGAAAGTTCTAGTCCTTCTAGAGCAAGGATGGGGCGAGGCTTTGGATGATTTGCCAACAGATTCAGCAACAAATTATCCATCAATTAAAAAAAAATCTTTCAATGTTCCACTGTAAGTACACAATGTCATGAAGAAATTCAAGGAAACCGGTCAAATTTCAAAGCATGAATGACGGGCCTAAAAACAAAATAGGCGTGATCTCCGATTCCTCAGACATCACTGTCTTTGTCATTCTTCTTTATAATGTGGGCTCAAGAACACATTGGTTAACCTTTGACCATTAACCCCATTTTTAGTTGGATTTACAAATGCAACTTAAGTCTCATGGAAACCATACGGCAATATTGTAGAGAGACATCAAAGACTCATCTGAGATGGACAGTGGCACACTGAAAGCATTTGAGTCATATCAAAAGGGTCAAAGGGGGAAAGGACCATCCAAGTTGTTATCAGCGTCAAGGCCAGCATCAGTCAGTGGCTGTGGCATGGCTAAGTTGCATATCTGTGAGGACAACAAGATGTTCTATTTGGAACAACATATTCTGCCATTTATCATCTTTTTTTAAGAGACATCATATTTTCCAGCAGAACAAAGCCAAACAACATCTGCTCGGCTTACATATTCATTGCTCCTAAACACAGAGTATGGATGCTTGACTGCCCTGAGAATGTGGATATATTAGGAAGTGCAAAATATGGCATCAAAAACCCTTACACAACCCTTACACAAAGACTTGCATAAAGGAATAATGGGGGAAATTCCAGCTAGCGAAACTTGACCAATATACTTCCCAACTTTTTTGGAGGATGTTGCAGCCACCAGATTTGAATGAATGCATATTTTCAAGAAACAATTAAATTTACATGATAATTCATCAAATAGTGGGCTGTTGTAGAGTTTTTAATGTTGAACAAAGATGAAATTCACAGGCCTTAGTCATTTGCATAGTCCTGTACTGTACATTGATTTAACAGGTATAAAAGTAAAGTATACCTAGCATCACTCTGTCAAATAAATCAATCAACACTGATTATCTTGACAACCTAAACATTAAATAAATATTTTGCAAGATAAGATGTACGTTTTGGTCCATTTATGTTTTAAAGGAAGAAAAAGTTTAAAATGAGTAACTGAATGCAAATGTCAAAAGTTGAGGCAGAGATTAATCATTTATTTAGTTGTTTTTCTAGTTAAAACACTATATCGGGAACAAGCTTACACATGCAGGTTGGCATACAAACTGGGCCAGAATTATGTGTGTAATTATGCTTCATTTTGCCTTCAATGAATGACAAGTAATGGAGAAGGTAGAAAGATATACACCTCATAGTCAGAGATTAAATGATCAGCTTTTTTTCTATACCTATTATTGCATTATATATTTTTTTTTATTCTGAACACCCCCACAATCTTTGTCACGCCACCTTGTCTCTTACATAATCCAACGTGTATGGGCAATAACCAAGTTGTTCTTATCCCCTGCACACCTCTTCCCACCCTATGAAGTATAGGGATAATATTACAAAATCATGCTCCCCTTTAATGCACCTTTGTATGAAATATTTGTTCTCTTTGGCTAATAATGAGTAGTCATTAAGTCAAAGGAAAATACTGACACGCATATAGTTAATGATATTACAATAAATCATGTCTTTTCACACATTCAGATATTCTGATGACTAATACTATTTATTACACCCCAAATTGTTTTGTACTCATATTTATTCATTCATTTGCTTTACTGCTTATCCTGTACAAGGTCATGAGTGGGGCCTGGAGTCTATCCCAGGAGATATTGGGCACAAGGCAGGGTACACTCTGGACAGGGTGTCAATCTATTGCAGGGGCCACACACCCATACACACACACACTATACAGGCAATTTTGGAACACCAGTGCCTAATCTGCATATCTTTGGACTGTGGGACGAAACCCAGAGGAAACCGAAACCAGAGGAAGCAACATGCAAACTCCATGCACGCAGACAGAGATGAGAATCGAACCCTCGACCCCGGTGGTGCCATGGAACCACTACACCACCATGGCACCATTTTGTACCTGCCAAGTTAAGCACACTTAAAGCTTTTCTTTATACCATTCTTGAAAATATTTTTCTTTAAAACCTCATTCTCTCTAAGGAAGACAGTATAAAGAAATTTATTTTACCAAGATAAAAGGAGACATTTTTTGTTTCACCTTAACAAAGTAGAAAAAATAACTATTCCTATTGTCTTAGTCTCAATTCACCACCTGTTCATAAGTCATTTGCTGAACAAACCTCAAAAACATCTCCTTAGAAATGTACTTTAGGGATATCACATGTGAGAGCTTTGTACCGGATGGCCATTCACAGGATATGTTAAAACCCTAGCCACATCCCTCCCCAGAATAATTTTCTCCTATTCTTATTGCTGGCTGGGGACGTGTTCAGAGCTGCTCACACATTCCAGTGGGCTGCCTGCATGTCTGTTGGGATAAAGGAACATGCTGTCCCATTATTTATGTGAATCAGACCAGCTTTTGTACACTGTAATCCTTTCAATCTCTGACAAACACACACACTCACTCTCACACATACACACACACACACATGCAGTGTGACTTTATGCCAGTAGATGCCTCTCTCTCCTTGGCTGGATTTTAGAATTAATTTCATATTAAAAATGATACACTTATATCACAGGATGTAAAAGGATACTTTCATCTCAATTGTAATGCAAAAAGCCTTATAACTATGTGAGTTGGAAAGAATGTGAAAGAACAACTTCAGGGATCCAGAGAAAATAAGCAGTCAGAATCGATGATGATGATAATAATAATAATAATAATAATAATAATGATGATAATAATAATAATAATAATAATAATAATGATAATAATAAAAGTCCCTGATGAATCAGATGGGATTAAGAACAAAAGGAGGTGTTCATGCTGTGAACCCTGTTCCTCAAAATCCTTTGCCCTAATTAATGCCAGCATCTCCCCCTAAAAACCGGCCCAAAGATTTGAATTCCTTTTTCCTGGGAAGCTGCAGGGGTTAGATGATTTGCCGCAGGGATAAACAGCAAACTGTGAACATTCTGTGATTCTGTGCTCTTATGAAAGACTGAGTTGGGGAGGAACGAACTACAATAACTTGATGAAATGCTGGAAAGATTTTGTCTGTCTGAGACTCAAAAGAACTTACTTTAAGCTGTATTTATTTTATATCCATGGTGATCCAGAATAGAATTAAAAACAGCACTGAGATTTTTTTTTTTCTTGAAATAAGATTTTTATTTATTTATTTATTTATTTATTTATTGCACAGAGGGAAGAAGGAAATCTTTTTGGATCTTACTTACTTGTGTGCCTCCATAAGGTACATTCGCTACATGTCCTGACCTGCAACCTTCGTGCTCCATATAACAAAAGACCTAAAACGATATCACACAATCTCTCTCTCTCTCTCTCTTTCTCTCTCTCTTACACACTCTCTCTCTCACACACACTCTCTCTCTCGCTCTCTCAGCTTGAGCATACACATTCATGAGTTAAACAAAATCCAATCTCCTATGAATGGCCCAGCTGATGCCCCAAATGGCTGTACTTCAAGAAGTCCTTCACATAACAAAACTGTGCAGTTCATTCCCCCCTGGCCTCAGCTTTTCATATTCACAATTCAGAGGTAACTGCAGTTCACTGCCTCTCTGCATGATTCCTCAATCAGCATCTCCGTGTCCTTATGTACCCAGAGCTTCACTTCCTTTTCTCTGAGTCTAGACTTCACCAAAAACCCTTTTTTAGCATCTAAAGTAGACTAAACAACAACCATGATGAAATCAGGGTCATCGACCTGAACATCTTAATAATAGGCAAAAAGGAAAAAGAATTCACTGCACAGAAAAGCATAATTGGGGAACTGGTTAAGAGCTTATAGGTCATGTTCTTCATTTTGTGTTGATTCTGGTCAGCTTTGTTGGAATAGGCAATATTTAATATAAGCACTGTGCAAAAGTCTTGAGCCACTCCTCATTTATTCGCATTAAATCACATAAATGATTTACTGTAAAAGGCTACCTAAAAGATACAATTTAGAAATTGGTTGTTTATGTAACAATTTCAACAGCAACCTCATTTCCCCTCTCATTTGTTCCAACCACTCAGCATTCAGCATCACCAGTATACTAATCTCCGGCCTGGTCATCCCTCCTCATCTATTTCTTACTGGTTTATGCCTTACGTTAGATGTATAAAATGATTGATAGGCCACTTTGGCCAAAATGAAGGCCTTCACTAAACTTGGAGAACTGTTCCTCAAGACATTATTAAAAGTATAAGAAAGTCTGGCTCTTTGGAAGCAAAATACAAAGAAATTAATGCTGGCTCAAAACTTTTTAAAATATACATTTAAAGATGAGATGAGCAGTTTTGACAGTTTTTATTATATTCACTGCAAAACCTTCTACTTTAATCAAAACAATAAACACATGCTGCAAAACTGTAAGACTCAGTCAAACAGTAATGCACAACAGTTCAGTAATAAACACCAAGATGCATTCGTGTACCATTAATGAGGAATCATTATTTTATTATCTTTAATTTTATTTTTATGAATTAATTCTATTTAATCCGCGAAATTAGGGGTAGCTCAATACTTTTGCACAGTACTGTATTTCATTTTTTTTTAAGTTCCAAAATCAAGAACCTCATATTCTATTTATTCTTGTTTCTAAAATTAAGAATCTAATGAAAGCATTTAAGAGTACAGTCATAAAAGTAACTAAATATAAAAAAAAAGGGGGGGGGGGGGAAGTATCATATTGTCTTCTGCAGAAAAGAAAGCACCATGTTCAAAAACACATTTCTTAAGAGTGGACTTTTGACTGCCACATGCACAACAACAGTGCACTAGATAAACAATCTGATGTAATCATTTAGAGATGTTGTAAGAATGTACACACTGATGACATCTTACAACTTACTCGCAGTTAATACAATATCAACACCATACCACATTATTTGGTGAGAAGTTTAATTACTTAAAATGAGTCCAACTACCAAACACTTATGCAATGGCTCACAAGCCCGGGTAGACACTGTTACTTAACTTATCAACTGCATCTTACCTTGGAGTCAGAGTATCAAGAGTACAGCAAATGATTCGTCACATATAATCATTAATCAGTCTGCTTTTTCACCCCATACAGTCATACATTCCTGTATTCCATATATCATTCTGCTTCATAATAGTCTCCATCAACATCCCATAATATTTGTTTGTCACATACGACCTAGAGAAATCGATATGCTATCAGTCCTCAACACATACTTGGCTGCACAAATACACAGACCATCTGATTATCAGTAAACTTTCTTGTAAAGGGAAATAAGATTTGAAGAAATATAATTCACATAAACGTTTATGTATTATTATTATTATGTATTATTATTATTATTATTATTATTATTATTATTATTATTATTATTGAGGAATAGTTCTCCAGGCTTTGTGAAAAAAAAATTTGCTCTCAATTTTGGCAAATTTTTGGATCTCATTTTCTGTCCAGTTCCTGTACCTTGGTTTATTAAGCCACACAGTGACTTATAAATCATTAAAGCATAAAAAAAAGCATCTAATTTAAGGTATGAACCAGTGAGAAACAGGTGCAGATGATGACAGATGATCAGACTGGTGATTAATATGGTTGGTGATGCAGATTGCTGAATGGTTGGAATAGATAAGAGGGGAAATGAGGTCGTTGCTGAAGTTGTTACATAAACAACCAATTGTATTTTTAAGTTATTTGCAGCGTGTAAAGTTTTGTTCAGTAAAACATTCAATTCAATTCAATTCACTCACTCACTCACCTTCTATACCGCTTTATCCTGTATTCAGGGTCGCGGGGACCTGGAGCCTATCCCAGGAGGC
>JAQQZT010000033.1:7272034-7285268 GCA_030068275.1 Clarias platycephalus | reverse complement strand
TGTGTGTGTGTGTGTGTGTGTGTGTGTGTGTGTGTGTGTGTGTGTGTGTGTGTGTGTGTGTGTGTGTGTGTGATTATATAGAAGCCTTGCTGTGTGTCTTTTGTTCAAACTGTGTATTTATTTAGAAATATCATGTAGAACAAAAGTTATCATTACTTTTATTTAGGGTATATAATAATAAGCAATTTATTAAAAACATTTTGGACATAGAAACAACCGAATACATCACTAAAAACATATGATCGTTTGTATCTGTATTATTTCTTTGCCTATTTGACTATTTAAAATTTTTCCTTAGTCATGTTTGTTGTTAAAATGAACTAAAATTGTGTTCATCATATTGCCTATTTGGACTGAACAAAGGATATGTCACTCTATACTGCACAATCCTGAGCTTTATGGGTTGCGAAGTTACACCAGTAGTTAAAACCTTTTTTTCTTTTCTTTTTTTTATTAACAAGGATGTGATATTTTTAATGTCTACACTTTGTTCACCAGGTTAACAACTGCACTGATGGTCCAGAATTGATCAAAAAACATTACACTGACATGCATAGAGGAATTTGCAGGGTGATAATGAACACAGTATTCTTGTGTGTTAACACGGAAAGCCAAATAGTTTCAGCAAATCCTACTTGTAATGGAGCTAATATATATACCCCCATGTAATGGACAGGTTATATTATTTTACATGAAACAAACAGTTTCAGGACTTGGTATTGATTACCAAAAACACTGATATTGGAACTATTTAACAATATCAGTACCGAGAAAATCCAAAGTCCATGGTGATGAGGACAACTAAAGGATAGATAGACACACACACAATAGTGCAATAACCTTAAATAAACCTGAGATAAACAGGCTGACGTGTCTAAGATGAAGCAGACTTAGGACTGCAAACGTGTGCCAGACTACTTGTGTAATATAAAAAAGTACCATGTGTACCTATTAACTATAAAGGCCTATTAAGATAGAATATGAAAATATTACGGTACATTAGCATATCTCCTGAGGCAATCAATTAGATTAGGGTTATGACTTCCATACTTTATTAATGACCAATGACTTGCCGTGGAACAACTTTCAAGTCAGTTAATTTAACAATAAGTTCAATTTGAAATTATGCTTATACCTTAGCCTTAGTGATACCCCCTGCCCCCCCCCCCCCTTCCTTCCTTCCGCCCTCCCCTATCTCTCACTCATTCTAATAAATGAGAGAGCCGCACTTTGGTCATTGGCTAATCGACTCATCTGTCCTCATATATATAAGATAGGCCAAGGTGCGTGACCTGCTAAGCACCAATACACACTTCCTACTGAAGACAAACAGTGAGTATAACCATCCTTATGCTCTTAATTTAATTCTGAGAATCACACAAAAACCGGAAAAAAAAAAATAATTTGGTATACCGAAAAAAAGCATTTTCGGTCATACAGAGTTCAGGATCAGTATGCAGTAATTGCAGATTTACTAATACATACATGGTAAAAATTTCAACATGTCAAATATTTTATGACTTGAAAAATGGGTGTGTTTAAAAAGGTGCAATGTTATAAGCTGTTTCACTACATGTCATAATGTAAATATCAGTGGGTAAAAACTGAAATTATGATCTACTGTGTCAGTTGATCTTGCTGTTTCAATAATTTTGGAGGGGATTGCATGCCATCTTTCTATTTCTCTATCTCTCCATCCATCCATCCATCCATCCATCCATTCATCCACCTATCTATCTATCTATCGATCGATCGGTCGATCGGTCGATTGATCGATCGCCAGGTCTTATTCATTTGCCTAGCTCGTCTAGGATCCACTTCTCAGACAGATTCCTGACATTTTAACTGAGATGGTCTATAAACACACTGAAATTGTGTTTACTTTCTCCTCAGATCCAATAGTCAGCATGAAAAAGCTGCTCATTGCTTCTGTGCTTATCACAGTCTTCGCCTTGGGTATGTAATAATCCACAGAAACATTATTATTCCCATATTTACACTGCGCACATTATGGAAAGATGAAAAATAAAGCTTAGTCTAGCACTTAATTTAGGAACAAGAAATTTTGGCCTTCATTAGCTAAGAAATAAAGCGATTTGTTCTTGTAGGTGCGGACAGCTTCCGTGTACCCAGACAAGCTCCTGAGGAGGAGGAGGAGGAGGAGCAAAACGGACCAGTTACCTATGTACTTGACCAACTGAGGGGCTATTATGATTACAGTCTGAAAGTTGCTGGTTCAGTTGTTGAAAGCATCAAGGAGCTCAAGCTGGAAGAGAAAGCTAAGTAGGTGAACCATCACAATAATCACACAACGCACCCCCCACCCCATCAACTAATCAACGCATATCTTACAGCATAATCAACTACTATAATAGTCAATGATTTCAGTGCATTTTTGTGCCCTCTTTTTAGGAGTGTGTATTCAGAAACAACAGGAGCTGCACGCACCTATTTAGGCATCGCCCAGGATCAGCTTTACCACATGGTCTACCCGGACAATGCTTAAGCCCTTAATTCCTTTTTTGTTTTAACTCTGGTCCTCAGTTATGCAAAGCTGGAGCCCCGTATCACAACCTGAAGCAGCTACAAGGAGCGCAACACTTCCAGTGGCATAAAGCTAAAGAGTGTTCCTTTCTAGATGTCATCACACCGCACCAGTGCATAACTCAAGGGTCACCGACTCAAGGTCGACAGCATGGACTAAATATGCTGTAATTACTAAGTTACTAAAAAGTACATTGTCTTAAAAGTGGTGATTCGTTCCTTGTGCATTAGTAGCTCTCAGGTGCACTTCTGTCTAAAGAAAAGACAAAGAGAATATTAATTGTGGTGCAGGACCACAGGAGGTATCTTGTCCTATGACCTGTAACAGCTTCTTGTCTTATTTACTGATGTCATGCCAAAAAATGCAACATAAATTATGCAATAAAACCAAACATTTGTAGAAAGTCCAACAAAAGACTCAGTTTTTACTGCTGAACATAATACACATTCTACACTTCTATCAAAGTTTGATATAAAAGTACAGTATGTAGTAAATGAAACACATAAAAGCATTAATCCAGTTGATTATTCATTGGTGTTATTTATTTTAAAATAAAAAGATGTGTAGCCTCCAGGGTTAAAGCTTAGTGATCATTTCACCTAGTATGAGGCGAGTATTCCACCATGCTCTTAATTAATCATTTACTTACAATACATGATGTACAATACAAGATATAAGTAATATTTGTCTTTTCTGTGATTAGTTACAGTATATGTACTTTGTAATACAGTTGTGGCTGGAGCTAAGGTTCCAGTGGATGGGTTTGGGCATTGGCTGCGAATCGAACCATAGAAGTGTATAGAATATGTTAATTCAAATATTTTAAATTTCAATCATTCTGCTGTGCACCGTAATTTTTAAAATTGACAATTTTTTTTCCTTTATTGAAAATGCATGTAATCAAAACCCTCTACCCAATCTCAACTAAGATTTCTTTTAAAATAAGAATAAAATACTGAGTTTGTACAGACATGTTGGTGCTCGATGGGGTTGAGGTCAGGACTGCCACACTGAACTCATGTCTTTATAGTCGTTGCTTTGTGCACTGGTCATATGTTGCAAAAGAAAAGGGCCTTCCCCAAACTGCTGCCATATTGTTTAATAAAGTACAGTATAGCATTGTCCATGGTGGTATGTCCTGGTATGCTGAAGCATTAAGATTGCCCATCCCTGGGGATAAGGGGCCTGATTGAAACACCTCAGTTCAATAGTTAACAGGTTTGGCCAAATACAGTACTTTCGGCCATACAGTGTGTGACTGTGAATGCACCAGTGTGTTAGACTACTTGATCTACACAGCTGAATATAGCTCATTTCTATTTCGAGAACTGAGCTTTAGAAGCGTAATACCAAACAGCACACTACTGGACACAGAGTGCACTACATGGTGCGCAGGAGGCGTGTTAGCACAGCGGACTACAGAGTGCTCAGAGGTAGGGAGGGGAGCTGTGCACGGAGCCGCGCGGTCCTGCGGGGAAAGAACTCGAACGTGTCAGTCACGTGACCCAGAGCAGCATCCGGAAGTGGTCCACCGCTGGTGGAGGAAGATGGCGGTGTATCAACAACAGCTGCACGGCCGCTACACATTCTTAAACATGACATTGAACTTGGTTTGTCTGTAGTGCAGCAGTGAAGGGTAATGGACAAGGATAGATTCGCTGTGAGTATACGCGCTCTGTGTTAAACCAGCATGCTGGCGTAAAATGACTGTAAAAAAATATTCAGGCTCGTTATTAAGTGGTTTTCGCCTTTCTGTAAGTATGTAAACACTCATAATATCACATGCACAGGGATATGAAGGAATATATTTTACATCGGACAGGGTTTTATATATTTATATATTAATTGTACCCTTAATTAGCTTACAGTAAGACGTGCTGTTTTTTTTTTCAGCTAAAATAATAAGACATAGATCTCTAAGCTTCTTCGTAAGATTATCCTGCGTACAACAACAACAACAATAATAATAATAGTAATAATATTGACGTTTTGTGATTTCAGTGTGTAAACGCTACTTATCGCGTTCATACGTTGAACCGGAAGTACAAAACAAACACAACACAAGCACAAAGAGTCAGAAACACAAGGGATAATTACAGACAACGTAGCAGATTGAAAAGAAAGAAAGGGAGAGAGGACAGAAAGAAATAAGAGAGAGAGAGAGAAAGGGGAGAAAAAGGAAGAGAGAGAAGAGGGGGAAAGCTAAACTGTAACACAGCAAAAACAATAAGAAAATGTACAACAATGAAAAAGAAACAGAAAATGCAACTTCAGGAAAACAGAAAATAAAATTACATTCTTGGATATTTGTTATTATTTTATATTATTTTTAGCATGCTCGCACACTCTTCCTTTCTTTATTTTCTTTTAACTCCTTATATGGTAGTACTTTCTCCGGTGGTTTGTCAGTTGAAAAATAGAAACATTCAAATGGCCCATGCTCGATGACATAGTGGCAATTCTGTACTGTACAGTTATTTTATTCATCTTAGTTAAATTTACCTTCTATTTTCTTTTCATATTTATTTCCTATTAATAGTCTTTTTTTAAGGTCACGGGCAGTCGTCTAAGCATTTCACTGCATATCTTACTGTGTATGACTTTGTATGTGACAAATAAAATTTGAATTTGGATGTACCCATCCTACTATGGATCCTCACACATCCAGGGTTGAAGGTTCGATTTCCGCCTCGGTTCTGTGTGTGGAGTCTTCATTTTCTCCCCATGCTTGGGTACTTTGGTTTCCTCCATCGCTCCTTAGACATTCAGATTAGCTTAATTGGCAGTCCCAAATTGCCCATAGTGTGTGTGTGTGTGTGTGTGTGTGTGTGTGTGTTTGTGGCCTGTGATCGATTGGCACGTCATTCAGTGTGTAACCTGTCTCATGCACAAAGTCTCCTGGGAAAATCTTGAGGCCCCCCAAGACCCTGTACAGGACAAGCGATATACAAGTTGATGGGATGAATGAATAATTCAAAAACACAACAGATACCACCCATCCTTATGACATTATTATCGCATTATAGCACCACTGAATATGATTTCATCACGATACCTTGGCGCTGATGCGATTTGTATTGTGATTTTTCAAGTATTACAATTTTAGAAATATCCCGTTGTGAAATTAAATTTTTTAAGATTTTGACAATTCTAAACAAATTTAGTGAGTAAGTTGTTTGTGATAATCACATTAGTGATGAGAAATTTGGATAATTTTAGTAAATTAATTATTCTTTTTTTTAGTCATTTAGTTCATTTCATTCTTTTGATCAGAAATAAAATAAAAGTTAAATTTCCGTCATTCTGTCATTTTGTCATTCTTTTGTCACGTGACTCCCATAGACGCTATGCAGCGCATTACACAGGAAACAGAACTGAGCAGTTCTTCTTATGAGTCTTCTAGTCCGAGTCGTTTGTTCTTTTGAATCTTTTGCACTGCATAGTGTCTATGAGCGTCTATTTAGTTCACGTGTCAAAAAAAAGACTAATGACTCGGACTAGGAGACTCTAGTAGGAGACTAGGAGACTATTCATTCTTCTGAGTCACATTAAAGACTCGTTCAAAACGAATGAATCGTTCATGAACGACCCATCACGAAATCACATCCATGTCCAGTCAGCAACTAGTATGTTTGTGCGTCATGCATGTTTTGAAGTAATATTTCTGAATCTGATGTGGTGTTTGTGTGTTGTTAAAGTGTTTTGCACTTCCAGACTACTGTGTGTTCACCTTTGCTATGCTTTTCCCCCCTCACACAGTCTGCTCCCAGCTCTTGGCTGGAGATGAATAACTTCATTGGTGACCTGATGGCTTTTAGTGCATCTGGCTCTGGTCAGCTATTGAAAAGCGCTAACAATCAGTCACTCCGTACTGCCTGGGAAAGCGCAGGAACTGAGACACCAGCACCCAAATCCTGTTATCCCGCTCAGGCTGTCCCACAAAGCCAGAGCCAACGGAAAAATGTGGCAGGAATCAGTTTGCACTCTGGAGCGAGGATTCAGGAGGCTGCAAGTTGTGACGAGCAACAATGTGAGTGCAGAGCTACAGACTGAAGTAATACAGTAGATGTTGTGACTATGTACCATGATAAACAAAAATAGCACTGGTACATCAGTATTATGTTTGTGTAAACATACAAAGTGGTTTGCAGATACTGTGATATATAAAGAAATTACTGATATATATTATTATAGTGTTGTTTAAAGGTTTGTGATGTTTTTTTTTTCATATGTACTGTTCTTTCCTTCAGTACGGCCATACGCCTGCAGATGCCCGGGCTGTCCTCTGTCCTCAGCATCCACTTCTGCATCTACTATGCATCCACTCTGCCTGAAATCCAGAAATAATTCCTCCTCCCAGGCTGAAACATCTAAAGGGTCAACGTCACAGTCCAAAGAGCCAAACACAGTAACGTTTGGCCTGGGCTCCTGTCTCAGCCTGGCTCTTTCTCTGGAAGAAAGAAACAGCGAGTCGACAAGCTTGTCCAACACGCACCACCAAGACAAAGGCACGAACACAAACAGTCCAACATCCGCTTCAAACTCCAACCCGCAGATCTGCCCAGCACCTCTCCAGGCCTTCCCCTGCTTCTGCTGTCATCCATGCCCTTATCTCCTGCATCCCCAGCAAGCATCCGATTCCCACTTCGCCCACACTCACTCTCACCACCATCACCACCACCACCATCACCACTGTCCACTCACTGCCTGCCTTTTGTGCCAACGTTCCTTGAACTGTGCACAGCAGGAGGGCCACACCCAGCGCCAGCACCCGTGCATGCACTGCTCTGCCTTGTTCCTGCGACCCTCGCAGCTGCTTCAGCACCAGCGAACACAGCACTCTTCCAAAGCTGGTGGCTTCCTGTGCCCCGAGTGCGGCCGTGTCTTCAACTCGCACAGTAACCTACGCGTACACCTTAACGTGCACACTGGAGCACGGCCATACACATGTGCCGACTGTGGCAAGAGCTTCAGCCAGTCAGGTGCACTCAAGATCCATCGGCGTGTCCACACTGGCGAGCGGCCGTACACGTGCACCTACTGCGGCCGGGGCTTCCCACACCTGGCTGGTGTCAGGGCGCACCAGCGCATACACACCGGTGAGAAGCCGTACCAGTGTGCGCAATGCGGCAAGGGATTTACACAGTCGGGTGCCCTCAAGGTCCACATGCGTGTCCACACAGGCGAGAGGCCGTTCCTTTGTAACCTGTGCGGCAAAGGCTTCTCAAACCGTTCCGGTGTCCGTTTTCACCAACGTACTGCGCATGGCATTATCACTGAGCCAAATTCTGTAGGACGGCCAAGCCTGGCCGGCACCAGCTCAGAGGTCCCGCCTAAGCAGGCTGACCAGTCAGCATCTGCTCAGTCTCTGGAGCACAGGCCTCTTCCAAGCGAGAAAAACTCTGCGGGAGAGGAAGTGAGAAGAACCCTTCCTTACGGTTGTGAGGACTGTGGTATGTGTTTTCCGGATGCTCTCTCCAGAAACCGGCATCAGGCACTTCAGCACTACTCCACTGAGGAGGAAGATCAGCCTAAGGGATCTGGAGCAGCACAAGGAGAGCATGTTCCGGAAAAGACATTGGTCTAATAACGTACAGTATGTAAATATCATACTTTTAAAAATACATTAGAAAACCAGCCTCGTGTGTAGATCAAAACTACCAGACTGGGTCCATGCTAAAATCCTTTGTGTACTAATTACAAAAGAGAAAAAAAAAAGACTTTTGTGTGCTTTTGTACGTGGCCTTAAAATAATGAAATTGGTTTTAGCACTTTCAACTAACAAGTGATGGCAAATATCATACTTAAAGGGGGGGAAAAGTCACATTACGGGTACTGATTGTGATGAGGTTATAGTGTTCTCCAGTGTGTCCATGTTTCTGTTGCTCTTTCTGTAATCACAGTGTTTAGAGGTCATGTGCAGAATGGCTTTATTTGCCATTATAGTGTTGTTATTTTTATTAGGTCCCAGAGCGCAAGGTGGCATGAATAGTGCTATAGTGCTGTGTATTGTGAAAGGAATGTGTTACAAGGAGGTCTGAAGAGTCCCCCTAGTGAAGGAGTTAGGAAAAGGACTGCGTTGGGAGAAAAAAAATCATTCCAAGCATGCCAGCTCAGAGCAGAAAGCAGCTGGGACATAGAAAATGAGAGTGTGAAAAGGACACCTTTCTAAGGACATCTTCATTAGCACGTGCTTCATCTGGGACAGTGTGAGCAGAAACTGTAACCATAGCTGGACCTGGAACAGAGTAGAGGAGATCTCAGTCAAACAAAGCCAATTACAGTGACAGATCCTTATCCAGTGTTGGCCGTCACTCTGGATGGATTCAGGACTAATGGACGTTTGTAGGGAAGTCCCGCCAAAGGGAGGATGAGGAGGTTAAACAAGTATGGAAAGGATGTGGCTGGATCTGGCGATGAATCCCATCCTATAATTACATCAATCTAACCCTGTGACTGTGAAGCACTGGTAAGACATCAGCTGTCACTGGTGCATTGACTAGTCATGCAAGGGAAACAAATGAAGGCACAAATGAGTTTAGTGCATAATACCATGAGACGAGAAATACAATCTAGCAACATAGCAATCTTGTATTAAAATGTAAGTTTTTTTTTTTTGTCCAGCAAATTTTAACCTAGTAACTATTTTGTATAGTTTACTGCTTTAACATGGAGCACTTAAGACAGTAAGACTTTACATGTGGATGTCCATGTGTGTACCTTTTGTATTAAACAAAAAAAAGAAAGAAAAAAAAGCATCCACTGAATGGCAATTCATACAATTAAGAGACACCTATTCGTCCTTGTGAAGCAGTATGAAACACTGACGAGCTCACTTTAATTGTGATTGCTGTCATAAACCAAGTCTCAAATTGTAAGCCATGAGCATATGTTTAAACGTTTGTACTAAATTTTGATTACCCAAATGACTGGTATGCAAAACAGAATTTTCAGTAAGTTTTTAAGTGTACGTGAGAGTATTTTTATTATTCAGCCTCAAATTGTTTATAAAGAAATCGGCTAGTATTAATACTGAGAAATGTTCTCCCTAGAGTCGTATATAATTATGTGATTTGATACACAGCTCTAATCTGTTCAGTCCATTACAAATATCACACATCATCACTCAGTACTGCCTATATTATTAGTATACTATTGGTATTTTTGTTTCTTCTTCTTCTTTTTTTTCGGTTGTGTGCAATTAAAGTACCAAATGAATTCTGGATGTGTGTTGCAGTCTCTTGAATGTAAGCCAGTATAAACCCAGTCTAAGGTTGTTGCTGTTATAAAGGAAATGGGTATAGTTCAGGTATTTATAGGGTTTCAAGATAAGATAGAATATTACACTGTTCATATTTCACTCTTCCATTAAATCCAGGTCTAGGATTACTGTACGCCTGGGAAATCCGTTCTCATTTACTCGAGGATACGACAGTGCATTTAATTTAATTATGGGACCTGTGTTAACTGTCTGTGTAAATCATTGAAATCACTACTTCATTTACTGTTAATACAAGCTTTAAAAATCCACACACTGGGACAACTTTAGAAGTTGTTCATCATAGTACAAATTTGAGATAAATACACGGTCATGTATAAACATTAGCTAAGACACAGGGACTGTTCACAACCTCAAACAGGTTTATAATTTATAATTATTCAGAATAGCAATTTAATATTTTAACTGGATAATATGGTCCTCTTCGTGTTGATAACAGCTTCGATCCTGGTGTAGACGCCTGCTTTCCACTGACCGAGTGCATAGTTCACACTAATGCTAAGATCCATTCATTATTTCCTCCTGTCAGAACTAATGAACGCTGAACGAATGAATGAAAGCTTACAGACCATCACAGTCAGACAAGCACATAAATTTATAAAGCGCAAATTAAAAGCAGCCGAGGATGTCCTTGAGCAAATTTACAGCTATGCAGTCAATCATGAAGAAGCAGCACAATGCATAGTATCAGCTTTGTGGATTCTTTGATGGATTACATTTCCTGACCGGTCATTTTTGCTGAGGCAATTCAATCTATAATAAAATCCATAGAGCTGATGCTTTGCATTGTGCTGCTTCCACATGATTGCATAAATGTGTTCATGTGTTCCTGTTCAAGTGGACTGTGAGTATATGCGCACTTTTTTTTAATGAGTCTAGACAGATATTTTTTAAAAAAAGAAGAAAAAAAAAGGGAAATAACCATATTTTAGTACATGTTCCATGGATCTCTACTTTACTTGAATATTTTTTATAAGTTAGATACCTTTTACTTTTACTCCCCGACATCCTACAGCAAATATTTGTGCTATTTGTACTACATCTTCTGCATTGCATTGTGCTACATAAATGGTTCCACTGACCCCTGCATATTTTAGTGTTTTCCTGCTCTACCGGAGGTACCTCAATTAATAAAAGGCTGTTAATTAGTTGATTAGTTACATCAGGTGTGCTGGGAACTAAGAAAAAATGTGCAGTGTAGTGGTGCTCCAGGACTGGAGTTGAGAACCAGTGTGCTACATAACTAGGCACATAGTATTTGGAGTAGTAATATCTATCAACTCAGTGGCTTACTGGTTAGTACTGTTGCCAGGTCCGGGTTTTGACTCCGGCGTCGGCTCTGTGTGCATGGAGTTTGCATGTTCTCCTTGTGTTTAGTGGGTTTCCTCCGGGTTCTCCAGTTCCCTCCCACAGTCCAAAAACATGCAGATTAGGCTAATTGGCGTTTCCAAATTGCCCAGACTGTGTGAATGTCTTACCACAGTTGTACAAATGGGAATGAATACAATGGTCACCATAGGCCTCCACGGTCCCAAGTTGGGAGATTACAGAGGTTCCTAGATGGATGGATGGAAAATCTATTTTTCAGATTGTGGTCACAATGGGAAAGTGCACAAAAACATGCACGTCTGATTCCTTATAACCATGAACTTTGTCAGAAAGCAGCTTTACTGTACAGGGATCAGGGATTAAGATCAGGGATTCACATCCCTAATAGAGGAAGTGAAGCAACAGTGAGAACAGATGGATGACATGAGAAAGAAACCGTGAGAAGAAACAAATTAACACTCTATATGGGAATATGAGAATTCCACTAGAAGTCAGTTTATTGTGGATAAGATGGTGATGTGATAAAACCTACTGGTTTTATGAAGATCTCCGGCTGCTTCATTCTGGACAAAATGGCAAGACATTACAGTCCAAACTAGAAATTGAACTAGTGTGACATATATTTTCTATGTAATGTAACTGTGGTATATTGGCTGCACTGATAAACTCAGCGGACAAGAACATACTGCATGAGGGAAAAATTTCCCCCTGGAATGCCTCCAAAGTGAAGCAAACATAATAATAAATGGCATTTGAAGTGCCCCTGTAGCAGTTCACGTGATAAAATGATGTCTAAGACATCCCCACAAAGGAGCTAAAATATCTGATAAAGTTCCCCCGGTAATAGATCGAACGTGATAAATGCCCTTTCGAATGCAGCCCACAGTAGAGCAAACCTGAAAAAGCGCCTCTATAGTGGAGCAAACAATGTACTGCTCTCTATGGTGCCCCTATAGTGAAACACACACCACAAAGTGCCCTTGAAGGTGCCTCACTCACAGTAGAGCACACACAATAAAGTGCTCTCTAAGATGCCCCCACAGTGGAGCTAACACAACAAAAGGCCTTCTAGCAGTGGAAATATGATAAAGTGCCCGTACAGATGCCTCATACTAGAACAAACACGATAACGTGCTCCCACTGTGGAGCGCACACATCAAAGTGCCCTCTAAGGTGCCCCTCTGGAGGAGCAAACAGGAGAAGGTGCCCCACGGTAGAGCAAACACAATTACATGCTCTCTGAGGATTTTAGCAAGCATGCTAATGTACCCTTTCTGGTGTCTGAACAAAGAGAGAAGATATCAATCAAAGTTCTGTCTGTCTTGATTATGAGCAAATCAGAAAGTACCCCAGACTGTCTTCATATAGTCATCGTTTAAAAACTGTGGAGGTGTGAAGCGACAATGCTAACCACTAGGCCACCATGCCGCCTCTTATAGTTGCATTTACAATATATTTACAATTTCTTTCACTAACACAACACAGGGTCAAACATATGCACAAACCCATTTAGATTATTCAATTCATTCAATGCTTTAGCTTGATATCTACATCTTGGGCTAGAACACTGACCAAGCCTGCAAAAATATAACAAGGCCCTGCTATTATTCCAAGCTAAATACGAGACTTTTCCGGAAGATTTTATTTGTTTGCTCTGACCACTAGAGGGCAGCAAGACCACATTAGCTTGGCAGTTTGTAACAAGCGGCTGAACAGAAGGAGGGATGAAGAGAACAAATGAGACAATAATTGGTGTAGAAAAAGAGAAATCATGGCAGATAATACCAGAGGTGTCAAGTAACAAAGTACAAATACTTCATTACCTTACTTAAGTAGAAATTTTGGGTATCTATACTTTACTGGAGTAATTAATTTTCAGCCGACTTTTTACTTCTACTCCTTACATTTTCACGCAATTATCTGTACTTTCTACTCCTTACATTTTCAAAATTGCCTCGTTACTCCTGCTTTATTTCAACATGTCATTAAAAAAAATTTTTTTTTAAAATCGCGCCATCCGGATGGAGCGAATTTGATTGTGGTTGGATGAGAAGTATAAACATACCATTCCGACACCCTAT
>JAQQZT010000033.1:7261638-7271934 GCA_030068275.1 Clarias platycephalus | reverse complement strand
ACTTTTACTTTTATACTTTAAGTAGTTTTGAAACCAGTACTTTTATACTTTTACTTGAGTAAAAAGCTTGAGTTGATTCTTCAACTTCTAAAGGAGTCTTTTTAAACGCTAGTATCCATAATTCTACTCAAGTAATGAATGTGAATACTTTTGACACCACTGGATAATACATACAGTGATACCTTCGTATTAGAATTACGCAATTTTTTGTATCACCATTATCCATCACTTTATTTGCCCTGCTTTTCATCCATCCTCTGGCTCTGTCCTTCAACTCTCCTCCCACTCATTTTTCATCCATCACTTCTAGTTACCATGTCCATTTAAAAAGCATCCGTTACTGGGGGACGTACTGTACACTACTACAGTACACACAATGTAGACACACTATATGTTTAAATATGGTAGATCACCTCACCCTTAAGTGTGCCTTCCCCAAACTGACATAAACTAGAAGCACATAAGTGTATAGGATGTCTTTGTACACTGCCTGGTTAAAAAAAAGGCTGCATCAAGCAACTTATGAATTACTGGAACTAAGTTAACAGCTCTTCAACATGTTATAAAATACCTGGAAGGATAGTGCTGAACCGCCAACTTCGTGTAAGAGATGTGGTCAGGGAAAAAAATGGATGAAGACTTAGTAAAGTTCCATTTTCAAAAAATCAACAGTTAAAATTGTAGCTTTGTTTAATAGTGAACGTAAGGGCATTTTCATATGCATACAATGTGATGAGAGCTCCATAAGAAAATCACGGGAAAAAAGGCTTGAATTTGCCATGGAGTATAAAGATTGGCCTTTGGAGCAATGGAAAAAGATCATGTGGTCTGATGAGTCCAGATTGACCCTACTCCAGAGCAATGGGTAAGAAGAGAAGCACATGAATCAATGCACCCATCATACTGTATAAAGTGCCCACTGTACAATTCTATAAAGGCAGTGTTATAATCTGGAGTTGCTTTGGTTGCTCAGGTCTAGGCTCAACAACGTTATGCAGCAATAACATGAAGTCAGCTAAATGAATGTATTGACTGACCAGGGTATCACTACCCACAAAGCTACAGATGACTGAAGTAAATCTTAGAAAGTAGAAAGTGCAACCCCCCCCCCCCCCCTTTTTTTTTTCTTTTGGCCATCCAGGATGTTGTAGCATTAAGATTCTCCTTCAATGGACCTCCAGGATCTAGCCCAAAAATCCATTATGACAATGCACATTCACACAAATTAAGGTCCATAAAAACCTTGGAACACTACACCAGGCAATCTTGCCAAACATCAATAGCTGACCTTACTAATGCTCATGTGTCTAAATGGACAAATCCCCACAGCCACACTCCAAAACCTAGCTTAGGAGTAACTTATTATAACAGCAAAGAATAGATTAAATCTGGAATGGGATGGGTCTAATGGTAAGGAGTACAGAAAACTTTTGTCCATATAGTTCTACATTCAGAAACATTATAAAGTCTTTATCACAACAAAAGGATAATATCGTGGCTAACATGGAGGAATTCTGCTTTAAGTATTATTCATGTCACCTAGCTCCATGCATTCTGCGTAATAAAAACATTTCCAATGTAACCGAGGACTGAAATTGAGCTAGCATATGTACAAAATGTCTTGTATATGTGAATCGTTAATCCTAACTGTGCCTAAAGTAAGGTAAAAGTGGCCGAACCTTTTAATTAATTGACAAATTGTTCAAATGGCAAATGTTGGTGGAGTAACTCTTCCTCTGTTCAAAGGACTACTCAACATAGTCTCCATCACCAGTGTGATATTTGTGCCATCGTTGAACACAGGTCCAAATCCTCTTTGTCGCAGTTGATGGTCTCCCACTGTGCTACAGAATGTTCGTAGAGATGCCATCATTGACTAGGACAATGTGCACAGACGGATGAAGAAGGGGATTTTTAAAGAGGATTTGAGAGTTGTATAAAACGATGCAGATGTGATGGGGACTATGCTGAGTAGTAACATGTTTTTATCAACATGTAAAATTTTAACAACCTACCATTAAACAAATATGTTCATTTTTATGAAGATTTAAAGTTTCATTAAATTCTGTCTAGGCCGCTTTGCATGATGCTGTGACAATATCTGGCTGGACAGACATACAGACAAACAGACATTTTCTGAGACAAAACCTTTCTTTTATTTATATACATTTTAATATTGGTTTTGTAATTCAATTTCAAAGTACAATATCTTATTTTTAAAGTGAAATCTTTATGATCTTAAAAAAATTATGAAAAGCATTTGTTATCATAATATAATCTTACGAGTCTCGAAATGTCTTCCTCTACTCAGTTATACTACTTTTAAATTATTTAATGAGATTTAGAAATTCAGTCTGAGAACATTATATTCATTGTTTGAGCTTAAGGAATAACAATATTTAATTTTCATTTGCTCACTGATCAAAAATTAAATTTCTCACAATATTCATATTGTCAATTTAAAGAACCTTGTAGGAAATGTCAAGAATTTAGTAAATTTGCTGGTTGGAACATCAAAACTTTGATTTCCCATACGAGAGAATATAGCTCTTCACCTAGTTATAGTTCACTCATGCACCCATGCACTCATTCGTCATCATATACTACTATATCCCCTACACAGGTTCATGGGGGGCCTGGACAGGGTGCCAATTCATCAGTTGGCCTAATCTGCATGTCTTTGGACTGTGGGAGGAAACCAGAGTAGCCGGAGGAAGCCCCCCAAACTCCATGCACACATGCACGAATTGAGCCCAGACTCTGGAGGTGCAAGGCAACAGTGCTAACCACTCAACCACCCTGTCATCCCTCATTATAATACTGTATCCTGTAATAATTTGTAACCCAACTATGCAATTTTACCCAGAAGACAATGGGCACCGTTTTGAATTTGCTTCCTCTCAAGATGTCTTCCTCATGTTGTCTCAGGGAGATTTTCCTTGACGTTGTCACCACTGTCACAATTAATTGCTTCAGCCAGATGGATGGCATGAAATTTCACTCTGAATCCATGCTGCCCATCTTTAAGTCTTTTTTTCCACCACAGACGAAGTGAGTAAAAGAAATACCACGCGGTTCACCTCTGTCTGTCTCACCGCTACCTTAAACGTGACTGTCGATAACGAGAACTTACAGCGTCTCTTTCTCATCACATCTCCATATCGAGTTTTACCATTTACTTTCTTCTCTCCGCTGACAGGCACTAACATAAATTCCATCACACTGTTCATGTCCCTACTTTACTGAAGAATAATACAAGTCGCTACTAAAGTGAGTGTATGAGCTGTCCTTCATGCAACATTCATACAGTAGTGCTCACATGTCGGCTGTCAAATTGAAAGACACTAGCTCAACTCTTGCTCTACTGTGTTCTGTTGTAATATTTATGGCACCGTTCCAAAATCTCATTGTAAGAACCAATTCATCCAGGTGAAACAAGTACTCAGTTCTACTTGTTATGTAGAAGTTACAGTAAGCTAAGGAGCTATATACTCTCACCTTCCACTTCACTGACACCTGAATATTTACCTAATTATCCAAACAGCCAATGTGACAGAAGTATACAGGTACAATGCATGAAAGTCCGGAACAAGAGCTTGGTTTTAACCTCAAAGCAAACATCAGAATAAGGAAATATTGAAATCTTAGTGACTTTGGACACTGTTCTTGGTGCCAGATGGCTGGTTTGGGATTTTCACACACGATTCTAGAGTTTACACAGAACAGTGTGAAACGCAAAACAAAAAGACATCCAGCGAGTTGCAGCTCTGCAGGTGGAAACGGCTGGCTGATGAGACAGGTCAGGGGAGAACGGCTAGACTGGTTCATGCTGAGAGGAACCATTCAAATAACCACTCTTAACCCTAATGGTGTGCAAAACAGAAAAGCATGCTTTGCGAGCAGAACATGTTGAACATCTTGAGGTGTAAGGGCAACATTGTTTGCAAAAAACAATGTTTCTGGACTGCGGAAAAAAAAAGTATGCATAATTTCTTAAAATAAATGTTCAAAAAAATAAAAATAAAAGATAATATTAAGATTATTATTACTAAGATTATTTCTATTGAAATTTTTCTAAAATTTGTTCACAGAAACATCTTGTTCTGTTGGCATAGAATTTAGCTTTTTTCAAGAAATACATTCCTAAATCTAGCAACATAGAACAAAAAAATGTTTGCTTTCAATTTTAGTATGTTTTGACTAAACTTAAGACAGACTGATATATTTCAAGTGTTAATTGCTTTAAATTTTATAGATTATGGCTTACAGCTAATGAAAACCCAAAATTCAGTATCTCAGAAAAAGTAAATACTGTATTGCTTAAGACCAATAAAATGGCATATATGTTATCTGTGTTTGAAACTGTTGTGCTGCTTGAAAATAAACTGAAGTGGCATAAACCAACACCAAGAAATACACACTCACTGGCCACTTCTTTTCATACGAATGCTCAGCTGCATTTAGCCATGTACACATGGTCATGATGATCCAGTTCAAACTGGACTGACTTGGAACGTGGCATGGTTTCTGAAACTTGGAACGTGGCATGGTTTCTGATCTGCTGGCATTTTCATACATAACCATCTCTAGGCTTTTCAGAGAATGATTAGAGGATGGTCTGAAAATGGTCTGAAAAAGAGAAAATATCCATTAAATTCTCTGGGAGAAAATGTTTTGTTGATGCCAAAGGTCACAGAATAACAACTGGTTCGAGCTGATAGAAGTGCAACAAATAACATCTCGTTAAAACCCGATATATGCCCAAAAAGCATCTTCAAATGCACATGTCAAACCGGGAAGCCAATTCGCATGAACTCAACCAAACTGGACATAGCCATCGCATAATGTGTTTCGATTTCTGCTGTGACATTCAGATGGTAGGGCCAAAATTTGGCATAAACAACATGAAAGCATGGATCTATCCTGCCTTGTATCAACAGATTCTGTAAAGCTGCTTTGCGACAATAACAAAGCCCCATACAAATTGAATTGAATTGAATTGAAAAGTTCTGTGGCTGCTGCTGGTGTAATGGGGTGCAGGAAATTTTCTTTGCACACTTTGGGCCCCTTAGTACCCAACGAGTACTGCTAACCAAGTGCATTCCTTTATGACCACAGCGTACCCATCTTCTAATTCTTTCTAACTTCAAGCAGGATAGCACACCAAAACATCATCAAGAAACTCGTCTAAGAACATGACAATGAATTCAGGACTCGCTGAGATGAGGTGGTACTGGAGAGTCGCATCATAGAGGTGCTGTTTATTTATGTCACACCATTCGGGAATGTTGTCTAAATAGCAATATTGTATCGGGGAACACAAACCACAAGATGTAATTGGGATACAGTGGGGGGAAAAAATTCTAATAAAAAAGTCATATGAGAGCACAGTGAAATTGTACACATTTTTCAATGCTTTATATTTATTGAACAAGTTGCCATACACTAAAAAATGCTTTTGGAGATAAGCTGGATAGCAGACCCAGTTGCCCCATCATTGTAATCATCTCCACATGCTCTCTTCAGCGTTGCTAAGGTTACCCATCTATTGTACACTCCATCCACCCTCCTTTCAGCAAGCTTTTCAGCAGACGTGCAGTTGAGAAAAGCTGACCTCTCCCCATTTTAAATTATACAATACAGGTTCTGGCAGTAAAAGAGAGGAGAGGTATTGATGGATTTATTTCTGTCCTTCCACTTAGACACTGCATTAACTGACACACATCAATAAGACCCCCCCCCCCTCTCTGCATACTCCCAAACCATACCTGAATATACATGCATAATTAAATAAAATCAATTAAAGCTTGCTTGTGTACATTATATATAGTACAGTATGTAAGTGTGATCCAAGTATTTGTCATCCGCTAAACAAAAAAAAGGAAAAAAACACCTATGGAGCTTGAGACACCTGTCAAGTGTTTGCCAAAGAGAATAAGGAATGCATGGATATGCGCTCCAGGCCAAGCATGCACACGCACACACATACACATACACACTCACACTGGCATTATGAGAAGTTATGTTACATCAAAGCTTGAGAGAAGATGACTTAAATGTAAGCAACACTCACAGCAAACAACATAGAAAACAAGTTTGTCACCACACTAATTATGTGTTATTACCATTCCATTTATGAAGCATAGTGTATGTAAGCTAGCATCCATGTAAGTATTTGTGTATTTTGATTATGTATTTAATTATAGCATTAAAAACAAACAAATTGTTCTAAATATTTGTAGTAAAATAATCTGTATTCGGATTTAAACTGGATGTTAGTGTAGGCGTGTGCTTGGGGTTTGCTGTGGTGTTTGGCGCCACGATGTTGGTGGTACAGTAGATCTTGTTCTGTAAGTTCTTTGGTGGAGCTTCCATGGATTGGATTTGTTGTTGGTGCTCAATCAGATTGGGATCTGGGGAGTTTGGAGTCCGGGTCAGCACCATTGGGCTCCTTGCTTACCGGTTGCCTTTCTTTCATGGTTACCGTTGACTTTTTTTCTGCAATTTGTGATGCACTGGCCTTTTAGTGGTATCGGACCAGACTGGCTAGCTTTTGGTTCCTCCGCGGGCATGGGTGAGCTTTGGGTGCACATTGTGCTGTTACCAGTTTACTGTTGTACAGTTGGTGATCAATGCTAATGTGTTAATGTTATGTGGTTTTAATATTGTGGTTGATTAGCGTAAAGTTTTCAACTGTTTGAATTTCTGTATAAGACCTGTATTTAGTGTGTCTTACTGTCATAAATCTGTAGCGCAAAATGTTTGGCAGAATTTACAAGCACTTAAGTCCAGGGAATTAAAGCATTAAAGAATTTAGTGGAGCTTGATTTTGAAACTAGTGCATAGGGCCAGGATTCAGAGATTTGTCAATATATTGTTGGGAAAACACCAACTGTAGCCGTTCAAAATGTACTTTAACGTTCCAAGTGGGACAGGCATCACTTCACATATATAACACCCACCATCACTTCAACCTGCCAGTAACTGATGCCACATTGATGCTCGGTTTTATACACATCAATATAAAGTCAGTAGATGAATTATACAGTATAAACAGAGAAGTTATTATAGACCATGAGAAACACTTGGAATGAGCTGTAGAACAGAAGCGATGATTTATTCATTCAAATGACAAATGCAGTATTTTCAACAATTATACTTAATGATCTCCTAAATAAAATAAAAAAAATGGTTTGTGGCCAGATCTGAGACAAAGAGTTAAGTTGTCCTTTCTAATGAGCAATGATGTTTTGCAGTGTGGAAGAACAGCAGTGATAAGGTGGAGAATGCTACAGTATGTGACACAAGGTCATACAGTTATTTTTTCATGTCCCTATCAGAATCAAGCTCTTTTCTCCTGCTGAGCAACTGGAGGAAGCATGAAAAACTGGAGGGAGGTTTCACTGAGACTTGATAACAACAGGCTGAGATATTATGTCGTCATTTGATTTAAAAAAAAAAAAACTGAGCATAACCTAGATGATACATGAAAAACGATTGACTGCGTAACACAAGCAAACCAGAATTTAAATAGGATTAGTAATTAGTGGAACAAGAGCATAAGTGATCAGAGAATT
This sequence comes from Clarias platycephalus, assembly GCA_030068275.1. Taxonomy (NCBI): domain Eukaryota; kingdom Metazoa; phylum Chordata; class Actinopteri; order Siluriformes; family Clariidae; genus Clarias; species Clarias platycephalus. Next base: position 7,264,357 of record JAQQZT010000033.1, on the reverse strand, counting down.
GGGGATAGGTCATGTGATGTGTTGTTGGATCATTTGTGACCAAAAATAGCACTGATGTTACAGAACTCACCTCCGGCTTAAACTTGGCAAGAAAGGCCACCCCATTGGCCTCAGGCTTGAACTTGGCTGGGTAGGCTGGTAAGGCCTCTGCCATGAGCTTTGTTGGTGAGGTGACCCCTTTGGTCTCTGCCCTGAGCTTGGCTAGGAGAAGATATTTTGTCAGACTCTGGCTAAGTCTTTTTTGTGTAGCGGCTGACACACAGGTTATAGAAATAAATATGGAACGGTTATTCCGTGATCAAATGGCTTTGTGCTTGTTGCATCCATGTTTAGGTCAAGCTTTCTCTCATTGATGCAGCAAGCATACAAAAAGTTTATCTGGAGCAAATTGCACAAAACCATTAACTGAACAACTGTGGCAGACTCAACAGACTTGATGACATGCAGAAACCAGATCTGGCCAGTGTGAATGATGTGTGTGAAGCTCTTAATAGGTTGTTTGATGTTCTAGGGTTGATGGGCAATGTAGTTATTTTGTTACTATACACTGTCTGTGTTGTCTCAATATGGGTTTTTTTTTTTTCATATAATTTTTTACATGCTTTGGATACCTTCGTTAGTAGGAAATTTCTTGTTGAAGACTTGTGGAGGTCATTATGCATTTTGTTTTCCTGTTTATATATATTATTTTGTTTTTACTCTTGTAACTGTGTTCCGTAAGTCCTGGTTTGACTCGAACATCTCTCATATTTAACCTGAGCAGTAGAATCAATATTCAGTATTCATATGCCAGGCACACAGCAGCTAACCATGTCCCAATGGCACGTCTAAAATGTCTCATCTTCAGACCTTCGGTTAGGGGGTAATTTGTGAATAACTGGTTACATGTGTTTAAAGAAATGAGATGATATACTTACTGTAGATAGGGCCAACCATATGTAACTTAATAATTCAGATGATAGGTGAGTTCATTTGCATAATTGACTCTGAAGCTGTTATAACCTTATGCTCCATTCACATGCTCATTAGAGGGACATCATCACCGAAGAGCCAATTGAGGGTGCACATTATACACTTTACACACACACATACACCGCTCCCAAGAGAACAAGCTTAGAGCAAGATAAAGAGAAAGAAAAAGAATGTGTGGGAAGAGGTGCTGTGATTAACCAGGATACATAAGTTAAACAACCACATTGATGGGATTTGATTCTTTAACAATGGATTCTTCTTTCTTTCGACTGAAGGAACTTTACAGAGACTTTGTTTCAGAACATGCTCTGTCTTGACTGTAAATGTCTGCAGAAAACAATGAGCCCATAGACACACTCTCTGATGTATCATATCAGCACAACGGACTCACAGACGCACAAAACCCAGACAGCTTTTAATAATTCATTTCTTTTACTCTGATAACTTGGTTGGTTTCCGCTTGCTCATCCCAGACATCTTGTTTTTCTGACCACAGAAAGGAAATAACTAAAAGAAAGGTGCCTACCATGACATTCCAGTTTCCCCCCTTTTCTTCGGGCGATGACAGGACAACTTAACACCACTACCCATCTGTGGTATGACTCCTTCCTTAAACTCACACACACATGCACGAATTTGTCCTTTAACACTGTGAACCCAAACGGCACGGTGGTGTAGTGCTTAGCACTGTCACCTTGTACTACCAGGGTCGAAGGTTTAATTCCTGCTTTAGATCTGTGTGCATGGGTTTTGCCTGTTCTTTTCCACAGTCTGTATAGACGATGTAACTGATTTCACATACAAGTTAACAGTACGTAATCGAATCATACTACTGAGTCATGCGTTGTGGGTTTCCTCTGGGTACTCCGGTTTCCTCCCACCGTGCAATGGCATGAAGATTAGGCTAAATGGCGTTCCAGAATCGCCTGTAATGTGTGAATGAGCATGTGAGTGTTCGTGCCTTGTGATAGATTGGCACCCTGTCCATGGTGGTCCAGCATTGTGCCCTAAGTCTCCTGAGATAGACCCCTCGTGACCTGGTTTTCAGAATAAAGCGGTAAAGACTGTAGCTGCGTTCCATTTCGAAGTGTACTTCACAGGGTGCTCCCTTTCCTCGACAAAACTTTTGGAACACCCTGCGAAGTTAATAGCTCGGACGTCACTTCCTCATTGTGATACCATGGTAAAATAAGCACCTGTCACTGCTGCTGTGGAAATTTTATAGTACAAACATTAAATATTGAATAATTGTTTAAACAAAAACTGATACCATTATATGCTAAAACATATGCTAAATAAAAGTATGTATGTAAATAAAATTAGTAGTAGTAGTAGTAGTATTGATCTACAGAGATTTATTTATTTAAGGATTTCTTGTCTAAATTAAAATTTTAATGATTGTGTCCTACTAATATGATGTCGTCCTCGATAATAACAATAATAAATATATACAAAGGTGGAAAGTAATGAATTACATTTACTCGCATTACTGTAATTGAGTAGATTTTTTGTGTACTTCTACTTTCTAATTTTAGTTTTACTTAAGTATGTTTTGTTTAAAGTATTGTACTTCACTACATTTTAAATCATATTCGCCACTGAGTAAAAAATAAATGACTGAAAATGAAAAATAATACAAATAATACAACGGGGAAGGAAAAAAATTGCCCCCCCGGAAACCACTGCACTGATTGATTGATGGAGAACAAACGCACTAAATTCACAAGAACGATGGAGACGGACAAAA
>JAQQZT010000033.1:7247188-7261538 GCA_030068275.1 Clarias platycephalus | reverse complement strand
TGTACTTCAGTAAAAGTTCACTAAAGTAACAGTACTTTTACTTGAGTACAAAATTTTATTACTCTTTCCACCTCTGAATATATAAATCCTTTTTTGCGCTCTATTTTTTCACGCTCCAGCCAGATGACTTCCAATGACTTATGGGAAATTTTTTATTCCCTTCTCCGGTGAAGTGAAGACCTGTTGTTGAGTTGTTCCCTATACCATTCGAAGTTCCCTTTGAACTGAACATTTTCGGTCCCTGCGGTTTGAAATAACACTTAACATGGCTGAACACCGTGTGAAGTATACTTTGCAGAGTAGTTCAGGCCGATCGAGTTTGAACCCAGATTCACATGTGCAGGTTTTCCTGGCATAAAGAGTGCAAAAAAAAAATACACACAGTCACTAACACTAATGAGAAAGCATTGAGCTGAAATCAACAAGACAGCTTGACATCAATATACTAATTAAATCAATCAGGATCTACGGCAATTCAAAGCAAAGGTCAAGCCAAACCCACTTTACCTCCATTAGTCCCACTTTTTTCTAAACAACCAATGAGTTATTTTATTACACTTTAATTTATGACACTCTTCTCCTTAATTTTTCCTGTGTTCGTATGTGCTTAGTCTTCTGCGCTTAAGAAATTAGAAAAAATAGTTAATCAGTTTGCCACATCACTCATCGCTGTTCTCTTTTCTCTGGTTTGGCAGGCAAGGAAGTCCTGCTGTTGGCTAAATGAAAAGGCTAGCAGTTCACTGACACTGGTGGGAGTTTTAATTAGACTCAGAAAAGGCTGTTATTACAACCATAAATAAATGCTGAGCTAGGTGAAGGAAAGGTCAGTGATTATCAGGACATGTTCAAGCGTTACTAAAGAACACTGTACCGAATATCTCCTCCCACTTTGTTTCCTGATTTTCCTACACAGAATAAGCAATAAAGACAATGCCAAATACCGTCTTCAAAAATCATGTTCATAACTGAAACCTTTGTAGAGCATTGCTTAGGCTAAGTATATACACTCGCCAGCCACATCATCAAATACATCTGTTTAACTGCTAGTTAACACAAATATCAAACCAGCCAATCACATGGTGACTTGGAACGTGGCATGGTTGTTGGTGCCAGATGCCTGGTCTGATCTACTGGGATTTTCATCCACGACCATCTCTAGGCTTTACAGAGAATGTTCTGAAAATGAGAAAATATCTTGGGTGAAAATGCTATGTTGATGTCAGAGGTCGTTGGAGAATGGCCAGACTGGTTTGTGCAGATTGGAAGGTAACAGTAACCCAAATCTTGCAACAACTGAGGTATGTGGAAGAGCATCTCAGAACACACAACTCGTGGAAACTTGAAGCAGATGGGTTACGACAGAAGACCACACTGGGAATGACTGGAAAACCATGTCTTGATTGTAAACTACATGAAAGTCAAAATTGTATCAATGTATCAGGCTGGTGGTGGTGGTTTAATGGTGTAGGGGATATTTTTGTGGCGTACTTTAAGCCCCTTAGTACCAATTGAGCAGAATTTAAATCCCACTGCCTAAGTACTGTATACAGTAGTTATATCCGTACTTGAGTGTTGACCACAGCATAATGCATCTAACAGAAAATCATCTCAAACTGGTATTTTCGATCTTTCACTATTCTTTCACCAAATAAATCCTAAAAATATAATATATATAGATGAAAGTGTTCATATCTAATAACACTTTCATATAGCCTAAGATTCCCTTGGCTTCAAGAAATGCATTAAAATAGTTATTTCTTTTAAGATCTTCAGAAAAGCAGGCAAATTATTATATATTTTCTTTCTGCAGTCAGTGATTTCTCTTCAAAAACCAACCAGTTCATCTATTCATTTAATTAATTTGTTTTTGTTTCAGGAGTACTTCTGCTGTCCTCCTCCTCGTTATCTATCCTCCTCCTTTTACTGCTTCTCTCCTTCCAGGCCACAAATCACCCTGTAGGATCAACAAGAGGTATTTCAATATCTTAATGGGCACTTGGCAGGCTGAGGCGAGTATGAGCAAGGTTCTGGCTTAAGCAGGGGAGTAATGAAAATAATCAATTGTTCACTGAAAGCTTCTACAGAAGAATGTAAGAAGTCTGCCGTTTGTATATTGGATAAGTAAACACTGTTTAACCTCTGAGGTCCGAAACTTTGAATACACTGCCTTCATACATAGATAGCAAAGTGCATTTTGTAATGTATAATATTCATAATAGTAGTAGTGCATTTAAAGTTCTCATAATAGGGGAAATCCTATCAGCCAAAACAAAGTATTGGTGCTGATTTTTTTTTTTTTTAAGTTTTACATATAATACAGAAAATGTGTGTACCAAAGAAGCTAGTTCTGAAGTTTATGCAACATGGAAGTGACCAATCTTGCTTCCTTAAAAAAAAAAAAAAAAAATATTCAAGTTGCCAACTTCAGCCATTTTGGGGAGATGAGTTTTTATGTATGCACCAAAAATGGCCGTTTTTCAGCATTATACTGTCTCGCTTCAAACAACAATAATAATTAAAAATGCTAATTATTCATATGGCTTTATGACTATTGAGACTAAATTGGTGTAAGAATTTACAGACCTGTAAAAAATATTTGCTTAAATCAAAGCATTCTGTGCACAATTAGGAATTTTTTCCTAAAAAAAATCTGTAGTGTCTGTAACCATGTCAAATTTATATTGCAATATCTTAACAATTTTATATTTTAGAATGAAACGCTTTTTCAGGTTTAAATCGGTTCATGTGAATGGGCCTAGTTTCATCTAATGACAATTAAGATCCTAGAAAGATTTGAATTAATAGTTACGAACACTACATAAAAGGGCATTGTATTTAGCAAACATGCTCCTTCCGATAGAAATATAAATGATGCATATTTACAAAAAAAACTAAGCATGGATCAGGAGATAAGATTTAGTATTATGACAAATGGTGTCATGTGATCCTATCTGAAAATTGTTTTACCTAAGTGAGTTATATCTATCACCAAGACCATTTGTTGACCGTATATCCGTGTATGTGTATATTTGTCAGTTTGCCCTCATTATACATCTTATTTTAATCATTACTGAACTCTAATATGTTACTGTCCCTTTGTGCATCGACCAAAGTTTACGATATAATACAATACAGGACACAGTTAAGGTGTGGGATTTTTTTTTTTTCAGTATAAATTCAGACACACGGCTCCACAAAAAAAGGAAAAAAAAAAAAACAGGCTACAGAGATCACAACTAATCCCACAAAATGTACATCAGTAAGGAGAAAGCAAGTCACAATACATTATAATTCATGACAAGATACCTAAACCCTGACCTGCAACACCAGTGAACGTGACAGATATCAAATAGAAGCAATAATTCAGTAGTTGAAACACAAGTCATTGTTTCTTAAAAAGAAAAAAAAAAAAGCTTGCACAAATAATATGTTCACGGTATTAAAAATTTCGATAATGCTTGACCACATCTCAGTAATAAATTGGAACTGGAAGTATCACAAAAAAAAAAATTTAATATAAAAAAAAAAAAGCATTTAGCTTGTTGTAAGGTAATTAACATGGGCACCAGTGTCTTAGAAAGGGCAAGCTTTATATTCAGAAAACATTAAAAATGTGTGTATATATGTGTGTGTAGCTAATGAATGCATAAACATACCAAACCACAGGATAATATTTACACGCATGACTCAGTAGTATGATTCGATTACGTACTGTCAACTTGTATGTGAAATCAGTTACATCGTCTATACAGACTGTGGAAAAGAAGCACATAGTGTGTGTATGTGTGTGACTATGTGAGGCATATTCACTTAATCGAATTAAAGGAATATAGCATGGATGCGGGGAATGAAGTTTTAGGGAATGAAGCATCATAATATGACTGAAGATTCAATACCTGTACAGTGATTTATATTTTTGGTTTAAAAAAAAAAAAAAAAACTAAAAGAGGTGTGTGTTCATTCTCATTGATGAGACTACTGATGAGACTATTGACTAGTTACTTGTACAGGGAATTACAGTAGAACTGAGTGAGAGGCTGGAAGCATTTAAACAGTCAGGGTTCACTAACTATACATAATGATGATGGTCTGGCAAACGGAACATGGAGTGATGGGAGTCAGTAAAAGTTAACCAGGCTCAGGTCAGTTTGCTGTTTTATGCCTAAGAGAAATTCATCATTTACAAATACAATTTCTAACACTTCTCACAGTTTAATATGTCATCACCCAATAGAATGTCACCCACCCAGGAGGTCTTAATCATAATACTGCACATGGACATGTAAGTCTAATTCTATAGTTAGAGAAGAGCTCTGTATTTCTCTCCACACAGCCTTTTAAATTAATCAACCTCTTTCTACATGAGCGGATTGCACTGATTCATCCAGATTCAGGGGGAAAAAAAGAAGACATTTTGCAAGATAAGTTTTTTAAAAATTATCTTAATTTTTTGGCCTGTACACGTATGAGCATCCAGTGGCATTTACCTTGTATTTCTTGCTTTCAATTCTCTTGCTCCATGGTACCTCCGTATTTGGTTTTGCTCAAACTGGCTGTATAAAGAAGCTACCATGTAATGCAGATATTAAATAAAGAAAACATTTGGCTATACACAGGCTACAATGTAGTGAAAGAAGGGAGGCAGGCTATTACAAGTAGCATGCAAGTCTACAGTCAGGCAATTTATACAGGACAGTGTATTTTGTACTTATGAGCAGAATATTTTTTTAAAAAGATGATCAACAGGTGTCAGTGCACTTAAAGTTTGAAGAGTTGTGAAAGAACAGGCAGTAAGTGCAGTGTCTTATGCAGACTGAGTCAAAAAGAGAAATGCACAGGCTAAAGATCAATCCGGTGGCACAGTGACTTAATTAAAAGATTCTGAGATATAAAAGAATTTGGCAGGATTCCCAGTGCTAGATTGAGTTTCTGGTGCTTGCTTTCAGCCTACGCAGTCGTGACCAGTGGACAGTGATTTGCATGATCAGTTTCTCACTTAAACGAACAAAAAAAAAAGCATTTTAAATGTGTCCCACCATTATAAAAAACCCCAAAAGACCACTTTTACAAAAATTGTTCAACTGCACTGTGCATGTCCCCAACCACTATATCAAACCCCTCCCACTTTTTCTAACCCTATCTGCCCCCCCCACCCATAACAAAATTTACAGCTCAAATATATCTTCTCCTCTGCTTCAGGTTGGTGTCTCGCACAGAAAAAAACCTCACAAGCACCCCTACTGCTCTTCAATTCCTCAGATGATTTGTCTTCGTCCACATTCTTCTCTCATATCACTAATGGAGGGGAAAGGACAGAAGAATACAATGGTCATTTCGGTTCCCATGGCACCCAGGCAATAACCCAGGACATATACACAACCAAACGTTTCTCTCAGAAGGTTATGGACTTTGACCTCTGCCTTCTTACCTGCTCTACACGGGGTTTATTAAGCAACCCTGACTCCTCGCTGGGCTTCTCGCCAGATTTCATTTCCACCACGATGTCATTGTTCACGTCCCCGGATGCACTGTGTATACACACCCCAGAGTTCATGTAGAAAGTAGAGAGAAAATACACCATTACTCTTATATAATCGAGGAAGAACAAAAATGACTGGTGTGATAAACATACAACTTTTTCATTTTACAAGTGGAAATATCACAGGTTACATATTATGCTTCTTTTGAAAACAAATTTGCATAAAGTCTTAAATATGTCTGTAAAATCTTCAGTTGAAAAGCATCATGCACTCATGCTTGATTTTCTCTATTTTCACCCCTTTTCCAAACAGTGTCTTTAGCTTTAAATATACTGCCTCCAATCACTTTCCTTTATCAAACATTTCACAGGTAACCTTTAAAAGCTAAAGAATGCTAGATTAGCCGCTAATTGCTATTTCAACACATCTTAAGAGCACTGACATTCATAAAAAAATATATATATATACTGTATATATATATATATATATATATATATATAGAGAGAGAGAGAGAGAGAGAGAGAGAGTATGTAAAAATTTAAGTTGCTCATAGGTGGGTAAATACCTGACAAACAATTCTGCCAGACATGCTGCACTCAGGCTAATCACTGAGGCTACTGATTTAGCTGGCTAACATGTCAACTGACTTTAGCTTGGCTTAGCTGACTGAAACACTTAAAAATATCAATATTTTTCTCAGACATTGTGCTAAATTACAAGGAAAAGACTTTGTTTAGCTTAAACATACTGTAAGTACAATTAGCATCAACTGCAAATTAACCTATCATATTAAGAGCATACAGACGAGCTAGCTGTAATTTCTGAATCAGTTGCAAATAGGCAGTTTACATGGTCAGTCAGTCTTTGGACTGTGGAAGGAAACCGGAGTTCCCGGAGGAAACCCACCAAGCACGGGGAGAACATGCAAACTCCATGCACACAGAGACGGGAATCGAGCCTGGCCGGGAATCGAACCCGGCCGGGAATCGAACCCGGACCCTGGAGGTGCAAGGCGACAGTGCTAACCACTACGCCACCGTGCCGCAGTTTACATGGTATTTCCTCATAAATAAGGCCAACATGACCTCCCTGGGATGGAGTACCAAGCATATAGGGACATATGGATTCAATTGAGACACAGAATTGTCATGAGGCATTTCTAGATGTGGGACAAAGCTGCTTTCAGTAGCACTGTTTGGGTATGTTTAAATTTCCTGACTAAAGTGACCTACTGTTCTCACTTAATGTGATTGATCAGATTTTTGCTGAGCATCACACTTGTATATGTCTTGCTGAACATTACATTAGTCCCCTTACAGTATATTAACTCACTCTTGTGGGAAGGCTTTCCATTAGATTATTGGGGAGCATAGCTGTAGGCACTTGTGCTCATTCAGCCTTATTAATGATGTCTGGTGAGGAGACCTCGGGCGCTGTTCAGTGGGGTTAGGTCATGTCTCATTAGGCTTGCTTTATGAATAAGGGTGATGTCAAAAGCAGTCTATATATTTGTGTGACACCATATTTTAGTGTGATGGTGGTGATTGATTTGGCCATATAGTGCATATCCAACAGAAGTGGCAAGTAACTGTTATTGTATTTAAGTATTTAATGTATTTCTGTACTTTATTTGAGTATATTCCATATGTCATACTTTATACTTCTACCCACACAATATGGGAAGAACAGAAACAAAACTAATTCATCAGCTACAGTATCTAGCTAAAATACTAAGCAAAAGAGTTCTCTCTTATGCATTAAGATTGTGTTCCCGCCAAACAATTTTTTTTGTATAATAAGCCTACAAAGTATTGGAGCATCCATTAACCATATTTGTATTCCGTATCCTCGCAGTATGCCCTTGTTTACGTGAGATGACGACCTGGCTAACAAGGTTTCAACTTGTTTAATTAATGTCTAATTGGGTCACTGTCAATCTCTAATAGACTCAAACATTCCTGTTATCAACTTTGTCGGGTTTAAAATACTTTAAAATACTGGTTACCAGTAACTTATTCGGATAGATATGTCTTTTCTTTATAAAGTACCCATACCATGTGGACATCTGATAGCAGATAAATGACCTTGTGACATGAATGACAACTAGATAACTAGATAACTAGATGTAGCTTCTGGACTGGACCACATTCTGGACCTCCAGACTGTACTGCAACACAGGGCTGGGCTTCTAGTACATTAAGTTGTTTTTTGTTCATGATTAATATGAATCATGTATATTACCAGATGCATGCAGGGAAGTGAAAGAGGCGTTTCAAACTAAACGTGTGAATAGTCAAGATCATGCAACGAATCTTCACACTGAGAATGGAAAACCTGGCATGTTCTATTTGGTTGGCAGAGAAAAAAGAAATCCAGGCTATGCTCTTCCTTTATTGTTGCTACTGCAGCGTCTATTATTTACTGTTAACACTGGCATTGTCTGGGAGATGATGTCACACACACTTCAAACCTCAAAGGTGTTTTTTTGTGAACGAAAGTGTCACAGATACCCAACCAGGGTGGGGATGTTTCTGGATACAGATTAGTAACTGCACCGCATCATATCACATTGTCTACAAACAACATAATACAAAGCAACACAATAATATAATAAAAGTCTGTAATTATTTAAAGTTAATCCGCAATCAGATCCTCCTTGGCGACTTACACTTCCTTCTTCTCCTTCTTGCGGCAGGCCATCCTGCCCCTCTTACCGAGGAAATAAAGAACAGCCACCAGTATGAGCAACAGCAGCACGCACACCAATACAGCGACCACCACTCCTTTGGAGCCACCCTCCTGAGTGTCAGCTAGAAGCATACACACAAAGACAGAGAGAGAGAGAGCGAGAGAGAGAGAGAGAGAGAGAGAGCGAGATAGAGTTGGGGGGGAGACACAGAGACAGAGAGAGAGAGAGAGAGAGAGATAGAGAGAGAGAGCGAGAGAGAGTTGGGGGGGAGACACAGAGACAGAGAGAGAGAGAGAGAGAGAGAGAGAGAGAGAGAGACAGAGGAATGGTAGAGGAAATTGGAAGTAAGAGGTTGGAGAGAAACAGTGTATGAGAGGAAGGAAGGAAAACATTGTGCATAATAGAAGAATGCAAGGAGACATGAGATGAGATGAAGAGAGAGTGGAAAATGAAGAGAGACAAGAAAGAGACAGGAAGAACCAAAGGACACAAGAGATGAGAGAGAGGGTAGGGAAAGCATTTGAAAGAGGTTGATGAGGAGGACAGGGAAAAGGTGGAGGTGGGTGCAGCAGAAATGGTGGGAAGGAAAGAAAAAAGAACAATAAGGCATTGTCGCTTCGCTATTAAGCACATTGAGTCACATGAGAAATGAAGATTAAAAAGTAGGGAGACACCCTCAAATGAGCTAGCTATCTATATCTCACACACATACACATGCACACTCGTAGATTAAAAAGACTTTTTCAAACACAGACCTGTTGCAAACACTGGGCTTCCTTTGAGCAGCAGTGTAAGAAGAGAAAGAGTTGAGTCCCAGGGCAGAAACCATAAGCATAGAGCATAGACATAACCCCCAACCGACATTAAAAAAGTACTCACATATATGTGACAAGCCCACCACCATGATTAGACGCACACTACACACACACACACACACACACACACACACACACACACACACACACACGTATGCTAGCAGATGAAAGGAGAAGGAAAAGAGTAGGAAAGGTAACACCTCAAGCAGAGACAAGAAGGATGGAGAGGAGAGGAAAATAGAACCAAATTCTTTATTGTCCCCAAGGAGGAAAAAAGTCGGAAGCGGGTTCCAGAAAAGTGAGGACGGACATCATACAAAGACGGAAACATAATACAATATACAATATACACAGTGGTTCTGTTAGCCATACACAATATACAATGTACAGTGCTGGAGGAGCTAGATTACAGAGTATGGAGAAGTCCAGAAAGGGAGAAGAGGAGAGAAAGCAGGCTCAAGTGACTACCTCGTTCACCGCCGTTCTGATCGACCGTGTTGTCTGGAGAAAGAAAGGAGAAGGTCATTTTAGATCTGCGCGTATTAGGTCTGAAAATAGATTTACATGTAACTGAAGTACAAAACAAACAAGCAAATACATAAATAAAGAACCTACCTGACTGGATTTCCACCATGAACTTCTTGCTGTCTGAACCGTGCTCATTGTTTACCTCACAAGTGACGCCATCTTTGAGAACAGCAGCGGTAGCCTCCAGGGTGACTGAGCTGGTGAACCTATTCCCACTTATGTTTACTGACTATACACACACACACACACACACACACACAAGAGAAATGTAAAGATATATATTATACACTATGATACGCTATGACAGCGTGGTACACCAGGGATGTTCAGTACCAGGGATGTTCGAGTCAACCTGGGACTTTGATTGCACAGAATAACAGAACGCAGCTATGAGAGTGAAAGCTATCATTATTTCTCTATATAATCCCCTGCTCCAGTAATGCACTTATCCCAGCTTTTCACCAGTGCTTCGATAGCATCAAGATAGAAAGTTACCATGATCGGACAGACTGCTTTACATCTGAAACTTAGGCCTCCCAGGAACTCCTTTATTGGCCTAAACATGTGGAAATGGATGGTCAGAACTGTACAGTGATGTGCAGTGCCTCCCAGCTGAGTTCCCGTTATGTGCAAGTGGTGTTTCTGAATGATTGTGAGTACAGTTCCCACAGACAGATGAATCTCTTTCACAAGTTGGCGACAAGTTATCTTCTGATTTTTAAAGACCAGGCGTTCCACTCGCTGAAGGTTCATGAGAACGACTGCAGTGGACTCCGAGCCACCTCAGCTGGGATCCAACATTCACGGATGTACAGCCTTTTTCAAAAAGTTTGGGCCATTCAACTGTTTTACTGCGGCTAAGAGTCTCATCAACGTTCTGAACTTGAACCGTCTTATGCATCCATTAGTCCTGGTTTGACGGAATGACCCATGCATTTTCCACAAATTTTCTAACAAATGTAAATAAATCGATTATTATTAATAAAACAATCTCAACCCTCTAATGCAGGTTGTCCTGGTACCGAGAAATCAGAATTGACAAATTTATATTTCGTGATGATTTTCCCGTGGTGGAAAACTGACTAACGGTTATTTACTGCAAGTTGCCTTAATACAAATATAAACATTAGACTAAACGCTGAATATGCCACACATTTACATTTAGGTTACATCTGGCACTAATGTTAGAGCTACTGTAATAGAAAACACCTTCTGGCCAATCAGATTCAAGTATTACATGGTGCTAAGGGATAATATTTGCATAACTGCTTCGTAATTGAAATGATTAACTTAGAAAATGAATCGGCCAATCGTGCAGATGTGCTCTAAAATAAAGAGAGACTGACTGAACACACAACACACACACACCTCTTTGCCAGAGGGTTTCCAGGTGAACTGTGGAGCAGGATGGCCTTGAGCAGAACACATGAGAGTGACCATATCTCCCTGCCTTTTAACATTTACTGGTTTGGGTTCATCAATCTCAGGCTGACCTAAAAAGAGAGAGAAAGAGAGAGCGAGAGATTAATTTTAATACCGACCATGCTTTCAAGAAAAGGTTGAGATTCAGTCGATGTTCTGATGAGACAAACAAATCAGGGCGAGAAAAAAAAGGCAACCTTCTTAAGAATTCGGGAGGAACATTATATTAAGACTTTTAATATACATCAAGAGAGTATTAAGAGTACTTAGAAGTAGTAATAAAATATAAAAAGGAGACAGGAATGCTTAGGTTTTGTAAGAAATTTGAGTGTTTATATAGTTTTTAGACATAACTTTGGATAAGTGAGTTTCAGGCCTGGTTTTTCTTCAAACCTTTATTTATTGCGTAATTTCTTATCAGCTAATGGAAGTTAATGGAATCATTAAAAGGATAATTCAGATTTTTTTCAAGTCAGTAAGTCATAAGTCAAAAGTAAGGTGCGTATAAGTACGTTGCCACAGATCTTGGACGTTATCATTTTTTCCAGTATAATGTAAGTAATGAGGGCCAAATTCCACGACCCTCGTTCCTTGAAAATATGCATTCTCATATGAGCTTACAATGACAGTGAACTAAATTGAGTTATGGTGTCATTTAGACAAATTTAATGCTTTTATTTTACTAGAAGTAGCCATTAAGCTAACACGAATGAGTTCTGTTAAAGACAAGAGTTAAATTTACACTAAATACACCTTAACGTTGAACCTTGATTTAGCTCAAAGGGTTTGTAGAACCTTCATATGAATCTCAGTTGAACTTTGTAAAACATTTTTGCACAGAACAAGGGCTGTGCAGTTTGTGAATTTGGCCCAGATTACTTTAACTGTACTCGCGGTCCAGGTGACAGACTTCACAATCAGTGTGCAGAGCAGAAAAATCTATAATGACCATCTCACTTTGGATTTAAGACAGACTTGAAAAACCTGAACAATCCCTTTAATAACTCCACTCTGTATCATCAACAATACACATTAACAGTATACACACACATAGTAAACGAGTGTTTATCGATGTGCTGTGTCAAGGTCCCCGATAAGTACTTGTGCTCTCCTGCGCTGTTATCAGATTTGGCGAAGGAAGGGGATGTGAAGATCAGACCCTTCCCATCCATTGTCCTTACAGGCCATATCCTTGGCACCCATGTCAAATGTGTACTGTATTGTAATGTCTCAGCAGCATGGGAAAGGTAAGCACACCCTGCACTGCAGCTATGACCTATTCCTAATCCACAGTTTACAAAAGCTGCCTTGTGACGATCTGTAACATAACAGCCCTTTGCTGGATTATTGAGCTGTAATGAAGAACCCATGAAAGAGTGCACCTGGAGCATATGCAAGATCTATAATTATAGTATATAGGATCAGGAGGGGGTCTGGAACAAATAAACCTGACACTGCGCACCATAAGTAAAACACAAGCTTTGGTGGAACTGCTAATTATAAGTTACGAGCCTCTGAAGTAGCAGTGAGGAATTTAGCAGTAATTATTGGTTAGACGTGGGTGATATCCCAGAAGTGCAAATATGGCGGCAAACATCATTGTACTGTTTGCTGACAAAAAAGAAGATTATGCTGTCGCATCCCGCGCCAAACAGAAACAGGAGCTTAGGCGAGGCGGTCGAACGCAGCACATGTCCCGTCTCAGATTTAGTTAATGACTGTTTGGAACACACTTCAGCCTTATTTTTTAAGCCCTGGCTACATTATTGGTTTTACACACACAATAGACGCGCTAACTTTAAGGAAAATCAATAACCTTCTATTCTGTTTTCAGTTTCATTTATAAGTTCACAACAGTTTCGTTGTAAAAAGTTACTAGACTAAATTATAACAATGCCAGACAAATTCATCTCTCATTTGCTTCTCGTTTGCTTCTGTTCTGGTTATCACTTAATCACTGCTGCGTCTAGTTTGCTCTTACTTATTACCATGGATGAAAACAGGCCGATACGATCTGGTATTTCGTACCACTTAAAGAGGGAGTAAAAGTACTTTGTACCATTTTGTAAAGTATGCAGAACTGGAAAGAGGGAAGAACAGCTGCCTGCCAAAACCCACTTTCAAAAACCAGTCACTTTCAGCAAGTCTGATTTACTATACACATTTATTAGCTATGCACAATGTTAAGTGTTTCAGTTTTTTCCACTTCATACTGGTGTATTAGAATATTTAAATATTTGTTGTTGTTGTTTTTTTTAAAGGATGCCTGAAGGCGAGATGAAACGATCGATATGAAGATAATGGTAGTATTATGAGCAGCAATTTTTTTGCTTAATACCTACTAGGATTAACTATCCAAGAAGTGACCTGGGAAAAGCCTTTACATAAGGATTTTTTTCTACTGTATTATATGTAGGGCAGAAAACTACAAATTAGTTCCAGAGTTTGAATGTGTTTCAATTTTCCATGTACGAGATGAACACAAAAATTGGCAAGTGAAATTTTAACTACTGTAAGCGCTTCAAAAACTGTGGTTAATCAGTCATTCATGATTTAGCAGGGGGTTTGGGGGGCAATTACTTTTTCACACAGGGCCAGGAAGATTTGGACAGCTTTTTCTTCCCTTTAAGGGAATTATCATTGAAAAACAGCATTACTGTATGTATGTACTAAAATTTGTGCGATGATCTAAATCATGTAAGTGTGACAATTATGCAACAACAACAAAGGGGCAAATAATTTTTTCACAGCACTGTATAATGGACACCTGACCATAAAGCACATGTTTCCTTCTCAATCTTGCTATAAAGTTTCAAACACCTAATTGTCTAGAATGTCTTTGTATGCTGTTGCATCACTAGTTGAGGACCCCAGACATGTTCCAGCATGACAACACTCAGCATGTGCCATGCCTTTCCAAAGGTATGAGTGGTGGAAGAACTAAACATCTTCAGGATGAACTGCTACATCAAAATTTCTTCACTTTTGAAGAGTTATGTCTGCTGTAGATGCAAACCTGGGGACTGTATTACTCCATATGAATGCCTATGGTTTTGAAATGGGATTTCCAATAATCAGGAGGCCAGATATTTATGACCATGAAGTGTATTTACTCCTCTGCTGTGTGCGCAGCACGTGCTGCACGTATTAGGAACATGATTCTTGGATGGGTTTCAACAGGCTTTATACTCATTACCCCATTGTGAGGTTGTCTCAGTGTAGCACTTAATGACATGAAGAAGGAATCAGAGCATGTTTTGTGATCAACCTTGTATCAACATATACATAATGCTATAGATGAACTACACTGCTCACAAAAATTAAAGGAACACT
Organism: Clarias platycephalus; assembly: GCA_030068275.1. Classification (NCBI taxonomy): domain Eukaryota; kingdom Metazoa; phylum Chordata; class Actinopteri; order Siluriformes; family Clariidae; genus Clarias; species Clarias platycephalus. The sequence goes on along the minus strand of JAQQZT010000033.1, from coordinate 7,247,271 downwards.
TTTTTCATTGGGCCTGGCATGAAATCAATTAAACCTGTCTGATAATTTTCTGGTTGGTTAAGCAGCTGAGGGCATTGTTAATC
>JAQQZT010000033.1:7235928-7247088 GCA_030068275.1 Clarias platycephalus | reverse complement strand
TCCAACTTCATATTGAGATCTGATGTATCTAATGTGTTTCTTTAAAGTGTTCCTTTAATTTTTGTGAGCAGTGTATATTTCTACATGATGTGATATGTCTGTGTGAGTGTGTGTTGTACCTGAGACGATAATTTCGATATTAGCTTGCTTCTGCAGGCCCGGCACTGAAGGGACTGATGCAATACACACATAGTCGCCAGCATCGTCCAATTTTGCTGCCTGCACAGTCAGCCCACCCTTCTGAGACAGCTGCTTACCATTCTACACACATAGACATAGACATGGACAAACAGTCAACATCATTGTGATCACAACGAACATCATAATGAAGAAGGAAGATAAAAAACGACAGGATGGAGGGATTTATGACTTGCCTTCATCCATGAGAGTGTGTACACGGTAGAAGACTTGGTCTTGCATTGAAGCTCAATGGGATCGCCTTTATTAACGTTCAAAGGGCTGGCTGGCACCACAGACACCGGGTCCAACCCTGAGAGGAAGATGAAAATTAAAGATTTGCTTTCATTAAGGGTCTGAAGAAATGCATAGTGCAGTTGGAGTCTATAATTTTGTTACATATGCAGATTTCTATTCTAATACACTTTTATACAACAGTTAATTCTAGTCCACTAATTTGATGGGTTGAGCGGCGTTCCAGGGGTGATTATATTTAGTGTAACTCCATAGGGCTGTTTCACTGTGTATCACTCTGTATGTCCACTTCCTACTTAGAAAGGGTTACTACAGCCCATGTCTACATGAAATCACACAAACTGGAAACAGAAGGTATATTAGAGCTTCCTCTTGTGGGCTAAAAAGTGCCACGCAGGAGGCCCCGGTTCAATTCCCACCCAATGCCCGAACCCCAGCCACTGGATGCAGTCCCAAGCCCAGATCAAATGGGAGGGTTGTGTCAGGGAGGGCACAAATTGGCTCAAATGGTCAACAATTGTCAAAAACAACCACACTGTGAATATCATATCATAATAATAATAATGCAGCTTTATGGCTGACACGGATGCATTTCCTTCCCAAAATGTGTGCTTGTGCCCTGCAACGGGTTGGCACCCCATCCAGGGTGTACCCTGCCTTGTGCCCTAAATTCCCTTGGACAGACTCCAGGACATTGGCAGCAGGTCCTTTGGGTGCTATGGGTTGCGGGAAGCAGTCTTATTTGTCCGGCGCATCCCATGGAGGGTCAGTCAGACTAGGATGTGGGGAGTTTGAAGATCGGCTCAGTGGTCTTGGGCTCTTTGAATGCTGAGCCCCAGGCGTGGCAGACTGTGGCGTACGGTGTGTTCTGGTGCCTTTCTATCATGGCTACCCTCACTGCTCCATCGGCTTTTCGCATTAATCAAACAGGCTGACCTTTGCTCCTTACATGCATGGGTGAGCCTTGGGTGCCTGAGATCCTGTCACCAGTTTATAGGTATATAATTGATAATAATTGGTAATGTGTTAATATTATAGGCTGTTAATGTTATGACTGATCGGTGTAAGTGTAAAAGGCCCCTGTGAACTTAATTCAAATTGTTTACCTTACAACAAATCTCAAATCCCTAGGTACTCACAATGCACAGTGAGGTTGAGAGTCTTGGTCAGATCAGCAGTAAAAGCATCAAAGTCCATTGCCTCGCACTTGTATGTACCAGAGTCACTGCGAGTGACATTTTGCACAATAAACAATCCATCCTCACTCAGCTTTCCAGGTCCCTTCACAAAAAAGACAAAGAATAAAACAAAAATGAATGGAGAACCCATATGAAGACACACTGGGGCACTTTTTTTTACTTAAGTAGACCTTACGTTTCTAGTAAAATCAAACTGAGGCTGGGGGTTTCCATCCGTTTCACATTTCATATGGACATCATCTCCCTCTTTGATTTGCGACGTGTTCAACACTTTAAAGAACACGTTCTCTGCTGGGTCTGGTGAGAGGATGAACAGTATAGAAGTAGAAGTTGAAGAACATGGTCATGGAAAGCTTCACAGAGACAAACATCTATATGTGTACGTGTATATGTGTGTGTGTATGTGTGACTTACAGAGCAGTGTGAGGTTGAAAGGTTCCGAGTTCCCCTTTTTGATCATTTCGTTCGGCATCCTGTACTCCACGGTGCAGTGGAAGACTGACTTGGCGTCTGTTTTGTTGGGTAGGATGTACAGAGAGCTCGTGACCGTGAACAGACCTGAGGACTCCTTCACTACACCTGGGACCATGTATATTGCTAAGAGATGGAGAGAGATCAAATGAATTAAAAAGTTCATTTAACAGGTTCTAAGAAGGTTAAGGCTACAGCAATTTGGAGCAGCCAGGGCTAAGGAGTTTTAACTGCTTGAGCTGTGCAATGCATGACCTCATGCTCCCCACTGCACCACTTGCACATTACAGGAACTCGGCTGGGAGTTATTGCTACATCCGCCGTTATAGTCCTGACTCTGCTCAGAGCCATTTCTACATGTTGGGGCCATTATAGGAGTTCCTAGAGGCCGGTGTTTCAGTTTTAAAGCAGACAGTCCAATCACGGCTCCGGTGTACTGAGAAAACTTTTTACTTTGATCCACTAGGGAAATGCTTGGATAAGTAACTCAATTAGTGTACCGGGGATCATATGGAGAAATAAAGGTAGCTTTACTTGCTTTATTTCACTGTATTTTCACTGTGTTCTGGTATGCTGCACAATTAAAAGTCCCAGTCGTCGCCATTGTAAGAGAGTCGTTTATGTTGATTACTTACTCTCTTTAGAATCTGTCCTGTCTGGCAGAGGTTTGGAGTCTTTAAACCAGATGATGCGCGGTTCAGGGTGACCGTTACTACTGGTGCATTTTCCCACCTGAAAATGATAGTGAAAATAGTGAAAGAGTTATAGTGAAATATTTGAAAAATCTTATATCGCATGTAAGATATAACCTGCTCCAAACATGTGAAAAACATACCTGGTGTGTAGTTGGGCTCTCTGGGGTTAAAGGAATGGGATGATTATTTTCAGACACCACTGGCTTTGCTGGAGCCACTGAAAGAGACAATGTGTGTGTGACAGAAAGAGAGAGATGTTATAAAGTGTTATTTCAGGTTGTCTGCATATGCTGTCCATAAAAAAATGCTCTCCGTATCTCCATGCTTTCTATCATTAGCCCTGTAGCGTCACTATCATGTAATGTTATTAATTACTCATTTACTTATCGTCTATACTGCTTTATCTTCTATAAAGTCACAAGGGGTGGGTGGTGGGTTGGCTAGACCCTATCCCCGGAGACTTAGGGCACGAAGTGGGGTACACCCTGGATGGGGTGCCAATCCATCGCAGGGCACACACACACTCATTCACACTCTATGGGCAATTTGGGAACACCAATCAGCCTAACCTGCATGTCTTTGGAATGTGGGAGAAAACCGGAGTATCCAGAGGAAACCCACCAAGCACAGGCAGAAATCTAACCTGGATCGTGGAGATGCAAGGCGACAGTGCTAACCACTATGCCACCTTGCCGCTTATTTATTTATTAATTAGGAAATCATTTCGATATACTTACCAGCTTACACATACTGTAAATAGTGCTCCGGTTATAATGTAAAAAATAACTGTTTACAATTGCCATCTATACAGGGCTGGAAATTAGTTTCAAATGAAGTCAAATGAGCGAGTTAGGGAGTATCAGAGAAGCGTCTGGCTTTGTTAGAGCTGCATTATACACTACTACAACCTCCTGCCTCTCCCCGAGCTCGTTTCCCTGCAGCATTAGCCATTAGCCCAGCTCTATGAGTCAGTGCTCCCTGGGGAGGAGAGTCAATCACGACCATTAAAGCAATTACTGCCCGCTCTCCCTGGTCTGGTCCATCTGGACTCACGGAAACATAGCACAAAGCGAAACATATACTGTAGTTCATGGTCATAATGAATACATGCATTTAGTGTACACGTGTGTGGTATAGCAAAGACAGCTTTCAAATTAACACCTCAGAATATGAATTAAGTGGATACTTTGACATGAGGAGCATTTCCATGGAACTGGTTTGATATAGGCCTGGAGGCCTGGAGACAATGTGGTGTGTAAGTGTGCTTTTTAATATAGTCTCTGGAGTAACTTCAGGTTAAGTGCTTTGCTTAAGGGTATTGATGGTTGCCACAAAGGGGGTTAAAAAAAAAAAAAAAAAGCGGCACCTATTAAATGTCTTTAGTAGCCTGTCCCCGCTGGACTTAAATAACAGTCTGACACATTAATATAGATCTCGCTGTGCTGGCCATGACAAGGGAAATGATATCCATCAAATCCATCATGATTGGTGAAGTCGCTGTACTAATCAGTGGAGTCAAATATACAATGATCACAGTTCCAACTGACTCCTGACCTGGTAATTAGGATAATAAAATTTAGTCTAGGGAAAAGCCGACCAGGGAACATTAAACAGACACCTGGGACTGTGCACAGATACGACAACTCCCATACTGCATGTGTTGTGCAAGGTTTACAAATCTAGTTCCTAAGATGACTCAGTGGCTTCAGTGTCCATGGCAGAAGAATAGCAGACTTACAGAACACCCTGAGTTTGCTTTCACCCTCTGAGGTCCCCACGGCTCCTCCGTCCACCTGGCAGAAGAAGCTCCTTTCATCCAACACCTTTACTGAAGAGATGACCAGGGTCATGTCGTCTTCCATGGCGACACGGCCTGCAAATGGTGTGTCTTTATCAACGCCGTGGTCTCCGGGCGACCGGAAAGCGACACGCTTCCGTGTTCCTGTAGTCTCCTAAGAGACAGAGACAGACGGTAAGGGAAAGACCAACATTAGAATAGGATGCAAATGCCTAACAGTCTGGGAAAACCCATACTCAAATCTTTCTCTCCTGGCCTACAATAATGATTTATCTACAGTAGATGCAAAACCAGTTTAACAAATGAGTTGGGCACTGTGCTTTTAGTACAAACTTTCCTGTTTTTTATTTTATTTTATTTTTTACGATTTTATTATTATTGGGTAAGTACAAAAACATTTCTGATATTCAAACATCAATATTCCACAAAGTTAAAGACAAATCTTTGTACGAAAAGAAAGAAGAAAAAAGAAAACAGCATAAGTTGAACAAAACCAAATGGAAGCTGCTGGAATTTCCATGCAAAAAAGAAACAGGTGCAACAGTCAAAAGTCCTCAGAAGACCTGAGGGTGGTTCTGCAGGATGCTCGGTAAAAACCTAGTAGCTAATTTCCCTATAAAACTGCACAGATTGTACCTGAGACTAAAGGGTACTCAAAGCATTGTTACACCAAATGCTGACTTTGCTTTATTAATTCATGTTTACTGGGTGACTTAGTGGTTAGCACTGTTGCCTTGTACTTCAAAGGGTCCAGGTTCAATTCCTGCCGCTTGTGTGCAAAGGCGAGAATGTTCTCGCCGTGCTTGGTGGGTTTCCTCCGGGTACTCCGGTTTCCTCCCACAGTCCAAAGATATGCAGATTAGGCCAATTGGCATTCCTTAACTGGCTGTAGTGTGTAGTGAATATGTGTGTGGACGTTAACCAGAGGACCTACCGCGGGTGTAAAATGGGTATAAATACAATGCTGGTCACCATTGGCCTCCACGGTCCCTAGTTCGACTACTTAGTTTCCTATATGGATGGATGTATGGTCTTTGTTCTTCAGATATTGCACCATTCATTTGCATTTGATTGACTCCTAGTGGCGAACACTGTCGCCGTGCACCTCCAGGGTCCGGGTTCGATTCCCGGCCAGGTTCGATTCCCGTCTCTGTGTGCATAGAGTTTGCATGTTCTCGCCGTGCTTGGTGGGTTTCCTCCGGTTACTCCGGTTTCCTCCCACAGTCCAAAGACGTGCAGATTAGGCTAATTGGTGTTCCCCAAAATGGCTGTAGCGTGTGAATGTGTGTGCCCTGCAATGGATTGGCACTCTGTCCAGTGTGTGCCCTGCCTTGTGCCTTAAGTCTCCTGGGATAGGCTCCAGGCCGCCCACGACCCTGAATACAGGATAACGCAGTATAGACGCTGAGTGAGTGAGTTCCTTAATTAAGTCTTATGTTTGCGAGTGCTCTCGTTATTAACGCGAGCTCCTGTCCTCTCATGCCCGGCAGGCAAATGCAGCAGAGGAGAATATATCACAGGATTCAAGATGGCTGCTTTATTTTTGTGGTTGACGTGTCTGAAATAAAACTAGATATAAATCAAATCGAAAACATTAGAGCCCTGCATTACTCTCTAAAACACACATGATGTACAGTAATAAACTGAGTTTATTTTAAAGAATGGATGAAGAACTGGTACTGGTAATGACTGCATGGACTTACAATGAACCACTGGACCACGCCCTTGTTCTCGGTCGAGGAGCAGGGCATCCGAGCAGTCTCACCTAAAATCACATCCACCGTAGGTTTCACCTGCACTGTCAGTGAAGCCAGACACACTGTAGACAGGGACAAAGACAGAGAAAGACTTCTTATTCAAATTGCAGATCATTATTATTTTACAGCTTCAACCGGTGTATTAAACGGTGCCGATGCTTTTATTAAACCATGTTTGATACCATAATGGGTTGAATGAGATAGAGGTTTCCTTGTCATGTTATACATTTCTATTCAGACGTAACCTGTGACTCAACCTGCAGTATAGAACACCTTCACCTCTGAATATATAAGCATACATTTCGTATTAAATAGAATATAGGCTGTAGCAAGTGGATCTGACACACCGGGTGCGCACTTTGTCACTGAATACAAGCTGAGAGATATTACACACACACACACACTAACCCCATTGTCTGGTTACTGCCTGTGAGCAGCTGTTGCGAGCGAGAAACAGAGCGAACCTTCTGGTCTTCTGATAACCTCGTGCTTTGAGGGAGGCCCGGAGAACATCAATGCTTTTACATGGTATTAACACAGCAGTCAAAGAGACATTGTGTCTTATCTTGTGAGTTATAGATACATGCACCTGCACCATGACCTTGCTAAGATCCTTGAGGATGCAAGTATGTTTTTTTTTTTTTTTTTAGATGCACACACACAAAAACATGCTTTTGTAACGACTGACAAAATGGAGACGTACAGTATATTCGGTAGGCTTTGCGCAATGATTAAATCCGCCGAGGGTCGAGAGTGTGCTTACAAGGCTGGGTAAAAAAGGTGCTAAAAGCACTGCAGAAGAGAAGAACAACGCTTCACCCTTTCCTCGGTGGATCATCTTCAGTAGCAGTAACTTGTCCTCTGCTGATCCCAGGCCAGCATCACATTACTGTTTGACTTTATTCATCTACATCTGTATACTGTATGACGGTAACGACTCCTAATCTCATTATCCAGAGAGTACAAGTTTCATTTTGCCTTCTTATCCACCATAGCTTTCTCATGTTGTCTCAGGGAGACAACATGATGCAATAAAAAATGTAACTAATAAATAAAGAAAAAGATCACATTACATACATGATCACATCGTTTTATAAGATTAGCTGCAAGATTCGATCCAATAGCCCTGATAATGCCGGACTAATTTCTTCATCTTAGTGACCTCAGGAAAGATGTCGTTTATGCAGAATTGCACAAATCGATCGACTGTATTTCATTCCCAGCATTCCGCAAAAAAATGAAAATCTCTTCCTTTATAACCGACGGTGCTTTGAAATACACACAGTGGTACGGGATGACCTTTCCCTGTCAGAGCAGGAGTGTGACATTTCACCGGGGTCACGCACTCAGACCTCGGCACATACGTGTCGAGGGATCAAACGAGTTTTCCTGCCCCTGGGAGGATCTCCGATTTCCTCAGCCCTACACACAGCACAGGAAATACTCCACATTTCATTTATTAGGTGCATGTCATGGAATACACATTGGCGCACTTTGCAGGTCTAGAAGAACCGCAACAGGACTAGTGAGTGACGAGTAGAGCAGTTAACACAGCAGTGACATTGAGAAAGATCACCATCAAGCCGTCTCGGGGAGCGAGTGAACCGTGGAAGGATATACAGTATCTGGAGGCCGGGTCTTCACAACACTTCTGTTTAAGATAATTTGCACTATAACATAAATGTGCATGATAAAGTGGTCACTTATGTATCTCGTTATATTTTAATTCTATCGAGTTAGTGGTTAACACTGTCACCCCTATGGTCAGGGATTGCCTCCATTGTAGGTTTTCGCTCTGTACTTCAGTTTCCCCCTTGCCCACAGTATATGATTAGGTGTGTGAGTGTGTGTGCTTGGGCCCTGGAATGGGCTGGCACACTGTCCAGGATGCACACTGGCTTAAGTGACCCTACACAGGACAAGTGGCATAGTGTAAGTGTATATATATATATATGATGAGAACCCTCTCATTGTGCTTACTGACTCCTTATGTGGTAACACTTCCTCTAGCCTCTATCCAGACGAGTATATATATATATATATATCCAAACAGCTCATGTCTGCTGAGACCGTTTTGTTTAACCGGAAAATGCAAATGTTTTTCTTATCGTCTGTCCGGCTCCAGGTCTCTCTATGACTTACATGTTAATGACTGCTTCTTTTGATGTACAGGATGTAAGTGACATCGGGCACCTGGCCAAATGCTTACAAATGCTCTCTTTGCTGATAATAAACAGAGATCTTCAGACATCCCGCCGGAAAAAGTGTATAGAAGTGCGATGGACACAACGAGCAATAATTCTTCTTCTTTTTAAATCATCTTTTTTAAAGTCTTACACATAGATAATAAAAGGACGGATGGATTATATAACATATCAGATCAGAACACCTCGGTAGTGAATATACACACAAAAACAGGAAACAAAAATAGATTTTAATTAAAAGGAACGGAAAAATCAAGAAATTCTACAAAGATCTGGATTTCCATTAAGTTCTAATGTTCTTTGTTCTAATGTTCTAATTCCTGACACAACCCTCCTATTCGTGTCCAGGCTTGGGACTGGCATTAGGGCTTACCAAGGCGCAACCTCTAGTTCTGGAAAATTAGTCCAACGCGAAAGTGCCAAAAAGTGCAGTTCCTCAAATGACCACTAGCTGGATACAAAAGTGAGTCAATCTCCCACTGAACTCCAAGTCAAAATGGTCAAAATAAAGTTTTGGTCTTTATAGCTAGTTTTTTTCCCCTTTATAGCAAAGTTATCAGTAAAAATTACATTAAGCCACAAAATTATGCATAACTGGAGGTTACCCTTGGCGCCGCCCACTTGCCTCCACTCCATACTGTTACATTCAGAGAGAAATGACAGTATGACAAGTTGACAATGACGCTGCTTTATGTTACATGGTGATAAACGCTCGTAACACCTAGCTTGTGGTAACTCAGGTAAGTAGATCCAAACAACAGCCAGGCTCTAATGGTTTCGCCCATTTATGGATGGTTAAGGTGGAGTCAGCTCCGGGTTACATGGCGTGGACCAGAGCTCTTACGGTTGAGCTTTATAACCGCTCTTCAGAAAACCTACAGTATGGCTGACGTCACGGAGGGTTCGTCCAGTTCTTATCGACCCCTAACAACCCTGCAACCCCAGTGTCTGGGTGTGACACATTGGCTGGGAATCAAATGCGGCAGATGAGAAGCCCACCACTGAGCTGCAAATGTGCTTGCTCTGTTACAACGTCTATTGTTAAGTTTAATATAAAAATATAACTCATCGATTTGCGTTTTGAATATTCAGTATATAAATTAGGGATATTCTGCAGTTATGTACAGTAGTGCTAGAAGATGCTCCAACACAACACCACTTAAAGTATTATTTCTACAAGGTGCATTAGCATACAGATTCAGCTGAAAGAAATTTCGGAAACCACATAAGACATACAGTATCTTTATCTATAATTCTATTTAAAAAAAACAATATCTCAAAATTTGCTGCATTTTAAGGATTTAAACACTACTTAAAATATTAATAGTATTCTTATTATTGAAGCCCCTCTTTGTCTTTTATTCGAGGCTCGAGGCAGATGGAGACGTCTGTTGCGCTTGTGCGCGATCATAAATCCTTCGTCTTTTTATGTGCCATGCTGTTTGTGTCTCTCTTAGGACTGGACTCTGTCCGTATGTGATCAGAGAGGCTCCTGCTGTCAGTATCTACCCCGGGGAGCAGCTGGCCACAGCTACTGGGGCAATTAGCTGGTAATTAGTGCCCTCCCCTTCATCCTGACCCCCAGCAGAGGCTAGGAGGTGTGTGTACGGGCGTGTGTGCGCCCACGATAGGGGGTCCATTCATCAAAAAGGCGGACGGTAATCGGATTTGAAAAAGGCAGGGGAGAGTGCAAGAGGAGAGGAGGGAGGGACAGATGGGTACGAGACGTTCCGACTGCGCGGGACAGAGACACCGACAGACACTCACACTGAGCGAGCGTGGTGGACTTGTGGATGGACGTACACACACACAGACTTACACATACTGTACGCAATCACTTACACGCACTCAATGTTCCTAAACAGTATAAACCAGGCATGCCGTATTGTCATGATCACTATATCACCGGATCTCAGACTAAACACACTGCACATGTTGTTAGCTTGAAGAGCAAAGGTACACTGAAGGCACCGACACTGTTCAAGTTCAGCCCCAGGTGCATGACGGAGTGTGTTTTCTTTACATCCCTGACACACTTACACACCGCAGCAGGAGACCAGAGTCTCATTATGAGACGAAGCAGCTGCCTCTCCTCATCAACTCTCAACCCCTCTTTCATTTTTTTTATTCCTCATTGTTCTCTATTCCTTTTTCCCCTGGCCTTAAAACAGAAAAAAGAAACCACCTTCAATGGGCATGTCATCCTATTTTCATCTTAATCATTAAAATCATTTTTCAGGCCTACTATAGAGAATGTCTTTTTTCCCTTTTGTCAATGTCGTCGCAAGAGCACACACACGCGCGCGTGCGCACTGTGTGAGGGCTGAGGAGTTGGGCTTCAGTGGCTGGGTAGTGTGTAGTGTGGCAACCCTCCGATGGCAGGGCTCGAACCCGGATCCGGTTGAAATTAACAACCTAGATCTACCACACCCACGTCATATGTTAGTTAAATGAATGCTTGTAAAAAAAAAAAAAAATGGTGACGGTAGCTCGGGCAGACAACTTTGGTTTTACTCAAATGTCCACGTTAGGGCTGGGCGATATGGCTGAAAACTGTATCACGATATCAGTGTTTCATATCGGTCGATATCGATAATTATTGAT
>JAQQZT010000033.1:7212649-7229097 GCA_030068275.1 Clarias platycephalus | reverse complement strand
AGCCTGGCCGGGAATCGAACCCGGACCCCTGGAGGTGCAAGGCGACAGTGCTAACCACTACACCACCGTGCCGCCTAATTAGTAACAATCATGGACTTTCTTTGCTAGTTGAAAGCTTTATTTTCTTTATTGCATTAAAAATATATAAATGTGTGCAAATCTTTTTTAAATATGACTAAACTCTGATTTTTAACTAAACCAATTACCTACTATTTTGCTGTCAAAATGGACATTTTATTTTTATATATTCATATTTATTTGTTTGTTGGTTGTAAAAATTAAAATTATAAAATAATAATTATTATTTTAAAACAATTGATATTCAAAGAAAAAAATAATAAACATAAAATTAAACATAATATAAATTTTCAGTATAAAATCCAACAATAATTATAATTTTGAGAAATTTTTCAGTAATATAGAGACAGGAAATATTTCACATCTTTTTGTTCTGGACACCAATTAAAAAATCTAACAAATCCTAAAGACTTCAAAGATGCTTAATTTTATAAAACATGGTGATCACAAATGCACAAGTGCACAAAAAGATCAACAAATACTTCAGTTGACTTCTGATTATGAGACGATGTCATAAAGGTGTAATTTTGTCCAAAATAAATCAGAAATCTGATTAACATGATTAAAATGAGTCTTGTATTAAAGGGCACCTATTATACCGTATCTACATTTTAGTCATTTTTAGACACTCCAGTGCGCGTGTACAAACAAAAACGAAAAATCATTCCTTGCTTTTTGGCCTTTTTTTCAGTTTTATATTGGCTGGGGCTTAAACAAGCCAATTATGTTCTCCCCCCCAAATATGACCTCAGATAGGAAGATACCCTCCTCTAGTTAGTTGCTAAGATCCACCCGGTTCTGCTCTGCTGTGCTGTGCTGGTGAGGCGGCGTTTGGCACTTCTTCATTTACATGGAAACTGAAATGGAGCAATCGGTAGGGAAGTGAAACAGAGGGAGTGTGAGCTATGAAAAAAAAAGTTATTATTTGAGTAGTTTTTAAGCTAAAGCAATAACAAGCACACTTTTTTAGAGTTGTGAGACCTGTGTTAACTTGTTAAAGAAATAGTAAACTATGGGACCTTTAATATAAATAATTAAAAGCCAAAATTTTAAGGGAGGATCAAAACAATCCTGAGTTTAGAGATTGACTTTTATATCAGCTAGGCTGAAGACATAAATCTGCCACTGTAAATCATGTGAGATTCAATATGCAGCAAAAGCAGCCCACCTGTCCAGACACCTGAAAGCCAGGAATCTCATTAGGGAGCATCAGGCAAGAGACTGAGATGAAAAAGCCAGTTAATATTTCATGTTTAGGGATGGACCGTCCCTCCACACCAGTACCCATCTACCCTCAGGCACTCCAATTACTCCATGTGCCTTTTTTTCCCCCAATCCTTCTCTTGTAGTCCCTCGCTCCCTAAGAAGCAGTGAACCTCCTAAAAATGGTGTTTCGAGAGGCAGGTGAGGGTAGTAATTCATTGGGATGGGGTAAAAAAGGAATAGCAAGATTGAGGAAAAAAAAAAAGAGGAAGATGGAGATAAGTGCGAAGCAGAGAAGTGTGACGAAGACACCCATTAGCGTGCAATGTGTGAGAAAGTGTGACAGGTGGAGAAACGTTCAGGGATGAATATACACTGGGAATATTCCACACATCTTTTCATCCATTTATTTCAACAATTTATATCATTATCTATAATAGAAATTTGTTTAGTGAAGCAGTCAGCAGGGGAAGGGTGCAGATGATGATGCGGGAGCCAATAATGAGATGAAAAATGGACTGCATTAAATATGAGAGAGAGAGAGAGTGAGAGAGGATGATGATGATGATGATGATGAGGGAAGGGAGAATAAGTGTAGCTGGAGAAGCTCTGAAGCAGTGACAGTTGCTACGCCGCTGCAGAAGATGACACTGTCAGTGTGCACTGCTACAGAATACGGGAGAGGGTCTGCCAACATGCAGGAAACTCATTTCTGCGACAGGGCACAGACAGAGAGAGTGAGAGCTGAGTCAGAAGATGAATAACAGGACCGTGTGAGGCATTATGCTGCAAACTAATCTCACTAAAAGGGTTAGGGCATGAGTGTCCTCTCTCTTTCTCTCTCTCTCTCTCTCTCTCTCCCCCTATGTTCCCTCCCTTCCCCTATCTCCACATCCTCATCATCCTAATCTGCATTCATATCACTGTCCACTTGTCCTCCTATATACCCCCTGTGGGTTTGACCGTTCGCTGTCAGTACGTGGGTGATCGTTTCAGAACATTTCGAAATATTTGGACGGATAACATTTGTGCTTTGTGTTTGTGTTGCTGATAAGCAGAAGCAGCTAACAGGAGGCTGAACTGGGACAAAACCAACACTGCTTCAGTCGATATGCGCGATGGGAAATGGGAACACAACACGACTAAAAGCATGGCAAACCCTTACCAAGTTACTCCATCACACCAGTCCTTATATTCATACGTCATCATTTTAACCATGCTCTGATGATTTTACACACACACACACACACACACACCTTCCAACAGATCCATCTCGATACAGTATAATGCACTGGTCTTAACACTAGGCCGCTTTAACACTGTTTGCTTTTGTGTCATTTCCTCATATTCCCATACACATGGCTTTGTTGGCAGAACAAGTCCGGTGTCTAAGTGGACACACACACACACACAAACACAAGAGCAAAAACAGGAGGACACTTCGAACATCAAGCACCCTCGAACTGAGGCACTGAAGATCAGCGACCCTTCTGTGAAAGTAAATGGTGCCATTGTTTCAAAACAGGCCAAACATGTACACCCTTTTAGAGTACAGATGTTATGTATTTGGTTTAATCTTATGCTCTGTATCTTTCAGGACCTTAATCCAGGACTATAGACAGTCTGTGGCAAATCTGTAAAGACAACATTAGCTCGTAACATCACGCACAGACATCAAAGCACGTATAAGATTACATAAAGGTCACAATTTATGGACAAGGGCAAGATTTTCTCTTTTCTTTTTTGCACAAAGGAGAATACAGAGTTTGCATCTGTGTATGACTCATCATTGCACTCTGACTTCTCTGTTGTCTTTAAGGTATTTCTCACCATGTTTGGTGGGTTTCCTCTGGGTACTCCGGTTTCCTCCCACAGTCCAAATACATGCAGATTAGGCTAATTGGGATTCCCAAAATGCCTGTAGTGTCTGGCAACCCGACACCTTAACTACTCTCTCACTTACTCATCTTCTATATTGCAATATCCTGTATTCAGGGTCAAGGGGACCTGGAGCCTTAGGGCACGAGGCACGGTACACACCGGACAGGGTGCCAATCCATCGCATATCTTTCGACTGTGGGAGGAAACCGGAGTACCTGAAGGAAACCCACCAAGCACGGGGAGGACATGCAAACTCCATGCACACAGAGACTGGAATCGAGTCTGGTCGGGAAACAAACCTGGACCCTGGAGGTGCAAGGAGACAGTGCTAACCACTACACCACGGTGCTGCCCACACCTTAGCTAACTGCCATAGACATGACGGTTATATTAACAGGATGGGGAGTACTGTACGCCCGATATGCTGGATGGACCCCGCAAAATATATTTTAGGTGCTGCACGATGGTTTACCTTGTTGATTTTTACCTGAGTCTCCATTGATAGGCTCCAGGTTTACCATGTCCCTCTACATAAGAATGCACTATAGAAAATTAGTGAGCGAGAATGCATATTTTAGAATAAAATGCTTTAATGGCACATTACAATATTTTTTTCGCCTTTTTTAAGCCACAAGTAAAGTCTATGGCGATTTTTTAAGAGCGTAACTTTTTCTGCTGATTTGTTTTTTTTTTCAGGAAATGCATTCTACGGATTTTACTCGAACTAGGTCTGTTCATTTTAGAATATGTTTCTTTCCACATTTCCCGTCTCTCTCTCTCTCTTTCTCTCTCTTGCCTCTGGCTGGCAGAGGTCCAGGTCCATTTAGGTAGGAATCCCTTTTGCACTAATGAGGCTGGAGCTTGGCAGGCGAGACAGAGATGGAGAGAGAGCGCGAGAGAGAGAATTGTAAAATCCCCAGAACTGCAAATGTATTACAGTACAGCTCAGAGTTTTTCCTTCCTGACAATCAACACACGGGAGACAGGATCTCCCGCACAGTGCAAGCTACTAAATCAACCACAGAACCACCCGTGCTGTTTATGTGATGCTAATAGGGTTTGCTTTTAATTTTTCTATATTGCCAGCCGCTAATCTAATAACGGGCAAGCTTCACTTATTGAAGCGCTTTTTTCACCAGTGATACTTAATAGCAGGAGCCAATTAAATGTTGCATGGGGCCCACGAGGGCAATGTGATCGCAGCGTGTGGGCGGGTTTGTGTGTGTAACGCGGAGATAGAGGGAGACGCAGTGGTGTGTGCAAATCTCCTTCGAACATCAGGTAAAGCTGTTTCAGAGTGCCAAACAAAACGCGGATAGAATTGAAGGGTTGGGGGAAAACCGGGCGCAAGGCAGGGTGATAAGGAGAGGGAGGGGAGGTGGTAGAAAGTGCGCCGCTGCTAAGACTTCGCCGTGCACCTGCTACCCCTTCACACCTCCCTCTCTCTGCCTCGCTTTTTACCCCATTTTATTGATCTCGCTCGTTTTGCCCCATCTCCCCTCCTTAAATCAGCGCATATTCATTCCTCTTCCTGCTTTCTGTGATACCCTCGCTGGCTCGCTGCTTTTTTTCCCTTCTTCTAAGGAAGCATTTGCAGCTTATCCTTTCAAATGTGCTGATTCTGATTAGAATAAGTGACACAAAAGGAAGGCTTTTTCATTTTCTCTTCATCATCTCTTTTCTTGTGCTTCTACATCTCTCCCTATCGTGGCTGTTTACGGTTATGACGGCAGGAAGTATAAAACCGGGAAATTACAACCAGCACCTAAAGAGTCTGTACTGGTTATCGGCGTAAATCAAGCCAAAACACAGCAGTGAGCCGTGTCTTTACAGCTAAACTGTCTCCTCTATAATCCATCCATCGTCCCCCGTCTCTCTCTCTCTCTCTCTGTCTCTGTCTCTCCTTTTGCCCTCTTGTCCTCTATTCATTCTCCCGTTCATTTTTCCCCTATTAGAGAGGATTAACTTCAAATGCTTGGATGAACTTTGGAAAATAGGCAGTTAACACCGGTCCACACACACCAACACACACACGCGCGCGCGCTGCAGACCGAAAGGAAAGCAACGTGTAAACAAGTCTGAGGAAAGGGCTAAGATCAATACCGCCCGCAGAGAGCTAATCCACATAAACCCTGCTTCAACCACAAACTTTCTCTTTAATGCTTCCTCCTTATCCCTCTCTCTCACTCTCTACTAAAGTAGACTGTTTTTTTGTAGCTTGATTTCTGTCATTTTTCCCTTTTTCAGAGCTGTCTAGGTTGTTCTAGCTGAAACAATAATGAAGCTAGCTAGTCAGCGTTTTGCTAGCTCCTCTTAGGTAGTTTATCATTAGTGTTTGCTAGGTGAGATCATTTATGTTAGCGTTTTCTAAGATGTCTACAGTGTTTAATTTAGCATTTGCTTGTGTTTAGGGAAAGTCAGTCATTTAAGTTAGCATACACTATCTAATCAGCTAGCTAACTTAGTTTTACAAAATGCATTCAAGTCCTTTGATTGTGCAGAAAAACAGAACACGGTTCTGAATCTAAAAACTGTGTGCTGTATTTCTCTATATAATCCTGGACTAGTGCTTGGATAACATCAAGGTAGAAATGATGCTCATTGCACCGGAGCCGTGATCAGACGGCCTGCTTCACATCTGAAGCGCTGGCCTACCAGGAACTCCTCTAACGTATAGAAATGGCTTGAAGTGAGGTCAGGACTGTATGGTGGATGTGCCAATAACTCCCAGCCGAGTTCGCACAGACAGATGCGTCTCTTCGACAAGTTGGCGACAAATTATTGTCGATTTTCAAGGATCAGACGTTCCAATCAGTTTTTACGCCTTCATTCATGATATATTATATCACAAGTCCCGGTTTGGCTTGGACGCCCCTTGAGGAAGAAAAGTATAAACTGGGACAAGTTTCCAAGTGTCAAGTGCGTACCTTGTGTATTATACCAATACTGTAAATTCAATTGCAGCTGGTAATCCACTGAACGTCAGCACATAACACCAGCTTAAATTTTTTAAAATTATTATTAATATTGAATAACCGGTTGTTTGATCTAGACTGAAAATGTGACAGAAATACGCCTACAGTTTTCACCTCGGCCATTAGCAACACGAGTCCTGATGCAATAACCTGCCTGATATGTTTTCAATCCTAACCCATATCTTCCAATGAGACCTGCAGTGTGTCCATGGTTTTTTTGCTTTGTTTCATTTCGTTTAAGAATGTAGCAAAGCCTCGACAAGTCAAACGAAATGAACTTTAGATTTGAATCATCAAAAGAAAAACAGAAGTATAGCACACAGTACGCAAGCAGCTCATGTGGAATCTGTTGACTCGGTTTATCTCAGCTCCGATCTCAGAGCGGTATATAGACGATGACGCCACTTAGATAACGTTGCTGCGTAGGATTCTGCTTTTTTTCTTTTTTTTTCTGCCACTTCATACCAACACCACCTCCGGAGCAAGTGTCCAGCACGCCCTGACGCATGAATGAGTTCAGACCAACTGAATACCACACACACACACAAACACATACGTGCTTATACGTGCATGCCAATGAGTTGCGCACACATCACTGAGGCGCGTGCTGACAGCTGAAGACAGACAGGATGATAATGCGCTGATGCAGATAGACCAGGAGCCAGACAAATATGAGCTGGAATGCCGGGAAGGGGTCTTTTTTTTTTTTCTTTTTCCTACTAAAATTCTTCAATATATGCTACACCCGCAGGAGCTCAGGATTAGGTTCTAATCCACTGGAACATTCTCTCAGCTAATTACCCGCGTGGAAGTAGAAGCGTCACCGCCAGAAAAAACAAACAAACTATATATGGTTGTATATAAAAAACACCCAGTAGTTTATCTGGAGCTAGAAAACTGAGTACATGAACAGATCACTCAAACACAGATTAAAACTTAATCTCTCTTCAAGACCTTTTGATCCAGTGTAGTGGGGGATCAGTATGTTAAGGCTCTCAGTTACTGATTGGAAGGTCGACGGTTCGAGCCCCAGCTCCGCCAGGCTGTCGCTAGTGGGTTGCTACCCTTGAGCAAGGCCCTTAACAATTTCTTCTCCATGGGTGCTGTATAATCTCTGACCCAAACCTACTAGCAAAAATGATGTATATGTGGCAAATAAAGGCTGAACTTCACTTAAGATGGACAAGAACTTTGTAAATCTTTGCCCGTCCAGGTGCGATACAATTCCAAGGTTGGCATGCCATTACTAATGCTCGCATGCACTTTACGCTCTGAGCTCGTCCGGGGTGGAACATTCCAACCTAGTCGTTTTTATTACAACCCACCTGCCATCTCTTGCTCTGTCAACACACACACACATACATACAGAGCTCAGTTTCAGTAAGGAATAACTCTAAATTTAAAGAGTACAGGGTCTCAAAATGACCGTCTGAGGGAATTTGTCATTACCGCGCTGACAATAAGGAGGCTGGAATGATGGTTGGAGGGTAAAACCAGAGGGGAGACAAAGAGCAAAGTGGGAGAGGTCTGAGTAGAAAGGTCTCAGGTGGGGTCAAGACTGATTTGATGTATGGGCCTTGGGTCCTGTGATGATGATGATAATAAAAAAAAAAACGCCTGTGGGCAACAAGGGCGCGTTGAGAAAGTCGGTCCTGTGTGAGAGTTAAACACTTCATGCTTTCACACACTGTGGTTCAAATCTCCAAGAGATTCACGAGCTTCAGTAAGACCAAATAGGGAAGATTCTGTAAAAAGACCGAATTTGGAGCAGATGAGAAACTGTATTAATATGGAGAATGAATGCGTTTAGGTATGCAGTCAAGGGAAGAGGCGGTGGGCAGAAAGATGGGGTTGATGATATGATTCCCGTACACACTGAGAGCTTCCTCTGGAATGCACCAAAACATGGTTAAGCAGGTCTCAACACGAATGAAGACCATGGGGGTTTATGAGAACGAGCTGAATGTCTTAAGAAAACAGATTACTGATTTATGACCACAGTTCGCACAATGCTAACCTGGAGGCTACGAGCTTTTGTTACCGGTTTGCTATAATAAATTTATAATCTTTTCCCGTTCTGTTTAATCAGCGTTTATTGTACTTGTGATTAATTATTTGTTGAGTTGAAGATTTAGTAGTTGGATTACAGATTATAGATCATTTCACTTTTATTCGGTCTGAATTTATTTTAAAGGATTGTCATTCATTAATTTTTTATCATTATTATTATTATTATTATTATTATGATCACTGAGCATTTTATTTCAGTTTATTCATGATTAATTAATATTTTATCCATTTAAGATTTCTGTAATCTGGAACATATTTAGATTCTTTTTCTGTCTATTAGGATTAAGCATGTGTTTTTTGTTTTCCTTCTTTTTTTACTTCGTTCTTAATCTGTTAAGCCGAGACAATATAGTTAGTGCCATGTGGGCACGGCATGACTATTATTAGTGGTGTGATGAACAATACATAAATGTCTCTCTCTCTCTTTCTCTCTCTCTCTCTCTCTCTCTCACTCACACAAAAGGTTAGTTCAAGTGAAACTTCTGATTGTTCAGAACACAGTTATGAAAGATCTTTATTTCTATATATAATCCCCTGCTACAGTAATGCACTTCTCCCAGTGGTTCACTAATGCGTGGATACCATCAAGGCTGAAAGTTTTCTAAGTACGCCGGAGCTATGACATCTGAAACGCTAGCCTCCCAGGAACTCCATCATCTTGGAGGGAAGTCAGGACTGTGGCAGTAATTTCCAGCCGAGATCCTGTAACGTGCAAGTGGTGTTTGTTAATGATTATGTCTACAGTTCCTCCAATCAGATGCGTCATTCACTGAGGTACGTCTTCTTTAAATCGTTTGTATCATTCAAGTGTTTTGCCGCAGCTAAGAGTCCCGTCGCTGTTCTGTGCTCGAAGTGATCATCAAGTTTCATCAAATCCCGGTTTGACTTGAACGGCCCTTATACGTATACAACTGTGCCATGAATATCAGAAAAATGTCCCTCCGTCAACAAAGCCATCTCTATTTTCCATTATGTATATACACTCAAACAAAAACATGTGCACACACACACACTGAGTGAACTTTACACATTTCCTGCTTAGCCATGTTTCATATACAAACATACATTCTCAGAACAAATCAACCTTTCTACACACACTTCCCTCTTGCTGGCGCGCCCCTTACGTCGCGTGTGTGTATAACCTGCAGGCATGCTTTTCAACTATCAGAGGTTATCTCAAGCTTCATACTGTACATTGCATGACTCCCATAACTGACATACAACAACTTCAACGTCACACACACTCTCAGTAATTACGCAAGGCTTTAAATCTTTCTCGTTCAAGACGTCACTCAGCAGACAGACAGAAAACTAAGAGCAAGCTAACCCTGAGCATCAGCCTCCAGATTTAATGCCACGCCAAGGTCGAGAGGATCTTACCAATTGAGCAAGACAATTATTCATCTCATGTACTAGAAACAAACAGTGAGACACACACACACACACACACACACACCTGCAGACAGATAAAGGCAGTGACACAAAGCCCACACTGAGTCAGGTGGAGTCACCAGACACTCAGACAGAAATGCTGTGAATGTTCGAGCAACTATGAGAAAAATTTAATGATAAGATCACAAAGAATTGAGCTCCGAATAAAAAAGACAAAGGGAATCACCCGCATGACCTGATCAAAGAGAGCGAGGCTGACAGAATGATAGACTGAAAAAGACGAATGAGAAAAGAGTGACGAAGCAGTATCACCTCGGGTAATTATTTCTAATATCATAAAAATACAACAAAAAAAAAACAGAGCTGCCTCTGACTATAGATGCGAGACAGACAGACAAAATTATATCGAAGGAGCGATGAAGAAAGAAAGACACTGACATAGACAAAAAGACAGACAGTTACAGATATCGAGACAGGATGATAGTCAGTCAGAGAGACAAAAAGACAGACTAACCATAGATACTGAGAGAGTGATAAAGAAGTAGAGAGTGAGAGACAGACAGAGGTAGACAAAAAGAGAGGAGTCAGACAGACAGACAAAGATACAGCTATTAAGAGTGTGACAGAGAGTGAGACAGAAAGGGGGAACAGATACTGTAGAAACAGAGACAGAAAGACAGACATGCAGATGTGGAGAGTGTGATAGAGAGAAGCAGAGAGAAAGACGGACATATACAGATGTTGAGTGAGTGACAGAAAGAGACAGAGACAAATACAGACAGATACAGATGTTGAGAGAGTGACAGAAAAAAACAGACAGAGAGAGACAAAGATATACAGATGTTGAAAGAGTCACAGAAAGAGAAAAAGACAGACAGATACAGATGATGAGAAAGTAACAGAGAGAAACAGAAAGAGACAAAGACAGACAGGTACAGATGTTGAGAGAGTAACAGAGAGAAACAGACAGAGACAAAGACAGACAGATACAGATGTTGAGAAAGTGACAAAGACAGACAGAGACAAAGACAGACAGATACAGATGTTGAGAAAGTGACAGACAGACAGAGACAAAGACAGACAGATACAGATGTTGAGAAAGTGACAAAGACAGACAGATACAGATGTTGAGAGAGTAACAAAGAGAAACAGACAGAGACAAAGACAGACAGATACAGATGTTGAGAGAGTAACAAAGAGAAACAGACAGAGACAAAGACAGACAGATACAGATGTTGCAAGAGTGACAGAGAGAAACAGAGACAAAGACAGACAGGTACTGATGTTGAGAAAGTGACAAAGAGAAACAGAATGAGAGAAAGACAGACCGACAGATACAGATGGAAAGAAAAGGAGAGAGGGAAAGAGTTGCTGAGAGAGAAAGAGTGCGAGTCTGAAACTCTTCTATTAAATTAAAGAACTAAGGGCTCAAAGAGAGAGAAACAGAGTTGAGGGGAACCACTGAGAGAAAGGGAATGAGAGAACAGAGAGCAGATGGGGATGAAATGATGAAGACAGAAAGTCTGATGATATTCAGTTTTACATTAAATGTAAAAGTAGTGACGAGAGTAGAGCTGTAAGAGCGCTGCAGCTGTCCCGGCACCTGGCTCCAGCTGCTGAGTCCTGGACAGAACCGTGAGCAATAAGAGCAGAGAGGCGGGAGAGAGAGCGGGAGAAGGAGAGAAGGGTCATGAGTCAGAGCCTCAGAGTGTAAGCAAGTGAGAAAAGTAAGAAGTGAAAGAGAGATAAGAAGGAAAATAACAACGTCGAGAGGGCTACTGTTGACGTCGTGCGAAGACAGAGGACAAACAGAGAGAAGGAGAATCACGGATGAGCTGCTTCTAATAAGACATGAGGCAGCTGATCCAGAAGTTCAGAAAAAATATTCAACTCTTAGATAAGAACTGTCAGCAAACAGATCACACACACACACACACACACACACACACATATGCAGATCCATAATTCATTACAGAACTCAGGCAGAATCTCACTCAAAAAGAAAGCAGCTCGGTTCTGCTCTCAGATCCGAAGCATGATCTGAGAAGAATAATAAACACTGTATGACTGGCACACACACACACACACACACATGCACGCACGCACACACCCACACCTTCTTTCACGTCATCACTCTGATGCTAACGTATATCTCTGTTTTCATCACCACACACACTCAAATAGAGAGACAACAATACTGCATACATTACTGCGTTCAAGTCAAACAGGGACTTTTGATTGTGCAGAATAACAGAACACAACTGTGAAAGTTAAAACAACAGGAACTCAGCTGGGAGTAACTGCCACACTCCCTGTGCAGACCAAGCCATTTCCACATATTTGTGCCATTACAGGAGTTCCTGGGAGGCCAGCATTTCAGAAGTGAAGCAGGCAGTCCGAGCATGGCTCCAGTGTACTGAAAAAACTTGGATGGTATCCAGGCACTAGTGAAATGCTGGGATAAGTGCATTAAAGCAGAAGGGGATTATATAGAGAAATAAAGGTAGTTTTAACTCTTAAAACTGTATCCTGTTATTCTGTACAATCAAAAGTCCTGGTTTGACATGAACGTGAATCAGACTACTGATAAATACAATGCAGAAGTATTGTAGAGACTCAAAAGCAGAATACAATTCAGGTATATTATCTGAGTTATGGCACGGACTCGGCTCGGCTGGCGATGCGAATACGATGGCGCTGGCGACGGGATTAGAATGAAACGGAAAAAATGATGAGAGACCCGGAGAAAAGACTGAAGACACGGAGGCGCTGCCGCATCACTTTCTTTAAGTAGAGACGAAGGAGGTCGAAAGGTGCTGTGGTAATGCAGGAAACCATTATTAGACCAATGAACTTTAAAACCACTCTTAATTTTAATTGATCTCAGTTAGTTCTAAGGCATCTCCAAATACGCTGGGGGACGTCCTGAGTGTGCACCGGAGGAAAAGCTCGCCCGAGTGTGTTTCACGGGAGGAGCGCGTTACGGGATCAGAGCGAGTAAGGAGGGGGGCGGGCCATGTCCAAACAGGTATGAGGGGAACAAGAGAAGCTGAGGAAGCAGCGCAGAGAGGCCATCTGTCAGTTTCGGGAGGGGAGGGAGGGGGAGAGGGGGCGAGGAGGGAGTTTGGGGAGAGGGTGAGGACATGGCACTGCACTCATCTGCAGTCTGCAGGTTTGTCCACGAGCGAATAAACTCATTCTTCTCAAACGAGCACCTCCCCAAGGGGACTAGAGGGCTCTCATTTTTAAAATCCAACACCACAGTGTGTGGATATGTGTGTATATGTGTGTGTGTATATATGTGTGTGTGTGCTGCCTGGGGCAGATTTCACCTCCAGACAGCAGCTATGGTTTCATTGTCTGTGTGTTTGAGTTCTGGCACTACTCGGCACTGATAATCCAGCAGTCTGCGCTGTGTGTGTGTGTGCGCGTGACTGTTTAGTGTTGTGTGTGTGTGTCGCGGTCGTCCTAGGGGTTGCTCATCAGGGACAGTCTTATCATTTTGATTCATACACGTTCACATCTCATACGAACGTAGATAATTCTTTTGATTGTGTAAAGCTGCTTTGCGACAATGTCATTAGTTAAAAGCGTTGTACAAATAAAATTGAATAGAATTGAATTGTATTTCGTTTTGTTTACTCTCTGTAATGGAGCAGGGGTGCATAAATATGGGAACACCAAACAGGTGAGAGAAAGAATGAAAGATCAGGAAGACATACGGACAAAAGTGACATAATTCGACCAAATATCTAAACGGTTTTCCTTAATATTGTGATAATTATTAACAGACAATACAACGCGCGGCTGTAGTTCAGAAAGTTTGAAAAAGAAGAAAAGAAAAAAAAGAAAGAGGAGAGCAAGACATGAGCCTTTGAGTGTGTGTAAGCCGATACTGAGCAGCAGTGCATCCAGCTGTCTCTCTTCTCCGCTCACACTCGC
Organism: Clarias platycephalus; assembly: GCA_030068275.1. Classification (NCBI taxonomy): domain Eukaryota; kingdom Metazoa; phylum Chordata; class Actinopteri; order Siluriformes; family Clariidae; genus Clarias; species Clarias platycephalus. The sequence goes on along the minus strand of JAQQZT010000033.1, from coordinate 7,215,556 downwards.
AGACCTCGAGCACAAGTGTTCATCCCGCCATTCTTAGACAGTGTGAGAGAGATAGAGAGAGAGAGAGAGAGAGAGCATAAGCACAAGGAATGCAGTAGAAAGTCTAAAATCGGTCGATGGCAGAACCTAAAAGGCAGCAAGTAAAAAAAATAATAAAAACGGCACTCAGAGACACGCATCAGGTCGTGGCAATGCCGCCATCTTCCCTCTCTGTCTGTGCCCCTGACCAACTGTTCACAAGCTGCACCTCTCTGCTGCCACCAGCTTTGCTTTTCTTATCCTTATATTGATGATAATAATTTTTTATTAAAGTTAACATCAATTCACTACGTAGAACAGCTAAATCAAGTGAATTTTGGAAGGAAAAGATCTCAGACTAGTTGTCTTTTTTTCGTGGAGAGAAAGTCAAACCAGCGTCAAGCCAGCCAACTGTTGGGCACACAGGAAACAGATGGGCCGAGGAGGAAGTGGGGCGAGGGGGGGAAAATGAGGCTTAGTGATTGGCTACACCTGAGTGAAGGTTGTGCCAACAAGGCTTTAGGAAAAGGGGGGTGACTTTGACAGGGATCATACCACCCTCTGGGTTGGGGGGTGGGGGTGGATGTGAGAGACGTACTGGCGCCAGGGCATATTGGTCCTTGATGCCACCTGGCATTTGAAAGAAGCAGCAAAGCTCCTACTGGCAAGGATGTAGTACAGGACCACGAGTCATGGCGACGCCATACGGAAGCCCTCCGCCGTTTTGGTTGGCTCAGGCGCTCATTATTTCTTTTGCCCTCTCTCTCTCTCTCTCTCTATCTTTTCCTCTCACGGTGATCACGTCATCACATGGTACACTTCTTCCTCAGGACCTCCCAGACGTCCTATTTTTAACTGTAGTACTTAAATCCAAATTCCTCCCTCCTTTAGGTCGCTTTCTCATGCACGCTTTATAGTGACCAGTCGACTCACACTCACACACCTCTACACAATCAACAATGGCTGACCTGTTCATAAAAATTCATTTTCATCCCACACGCCTTGTCTGATCTCTCCTGTCCTGCATCCACATCTATCTCTGCCACCCCCTTCTCTCTTCACCTCCCTCTGCCATGCCGAACTCCTTCATTTTCTGCTCTGGCTCCTTTTTTTTTTTTTTCCACACTGCCCGACTCTGTGTCTAATCGCACTGCGTTAATACCTGCATTCCAGTCTCCTGAGGAATTCCTTAACAATGTAGCCTTGTCGTCTCACTGACATACATGTACAAGTGTGCGTGCAGGACGGGGAGACACAGAGAGGCGGGAACTCATATATCTGTAGCACTTCGGTGTAAAGTTCTCTACTCATAACAACGGCCTCGCCTTGCTCACAAAAGAGACGCAATTACAGTTTGTCCTGGCGTCATGAGATTTTAGAGAGAGCGTAATGGTACAAAGTAGATCGCTAGCTACTATGTTGTTTTGTGTTAACGGTGTGAGAGAGATAGAGAGAGAAAGGGCTGACTTTGTGAGCGGTACATAATAATGACTCACAGCCTGCCTACTTATTTCATCCTGACAGTTTAGATTTCAATTATAACTATGTTATTCATTTTAACCCATTTTATTCTGTATGTGAAAGAAATATTCCATATCCCAGTAGCGAATCGAATAAGAAAAGTTCAGCTTGGACTCGTTAAGGGATCACCAGTTTATTTCTGGAGGAAACTTAAATGGCACAAACAACCAACATCCAACTAATCATGGCCAAAAAAGGGCCTCTCACATGCCGAATCGCGTCTCCTGGCAATTCAGCAAACGTAAACAATGGAGTTGTGAATCAGACATAGACTGTTGATTCAGTTCAGTTCAATTTTGGGGAATTGAGATTTTCCATTGTAATCAGTTCAATTCAAAAACCAGTCACATAAGTCACATTTTGTCTTCTTAGTTGTTCTGAATTGCCTCTGAACTGTCCGTATTGTGATTCATGCTTTGTAGCTAACGTGAGATGCAAAGCTAACTAGCTTCTAACACAAGGCTGAATCCCAAAACTGCTGATCCAGGGGATTACTTGGTGTGTGGAACAAAGGGAACCTCCGGTTCTGAAAAATGAAGCCATCCGCGTGGAAGTGGCAAAACATGCAGAGTGTCCACTAGGGGGCTTGCTCCAAAAGCGAGTCAATCCCTATAGACCTCCACGTTAAAATGCTCGACTTAGCAGAAATAAATGTTTACAGCCTGGTATAACAAATGGTTTTGGTCTCAATATGTCATTATTACCTTTTTCATCCATGTTCACATGTTACAAAGTCCACCACACCATACTGCATAGGAAAACAGTCAGCTAGTCGCTAATACTCAGAAGCTAGGTTATGCTTTTGTCTTTGTGATAAAGCATCAGGTAATCTCGGAAGTAATCAGGCAGACATCAAGTAGAATTTCGTTAATGTTTTTGGCACTGAAATAAACAAAAAAACAAAAATACATAGAAGGCTAATGTGGGTTAATTTATCGTACTTCTGCTGTCCACGTTATGGTAGTCACGTATCTGCGAAAGGTCAAAACTTTATATTAGGAAGTTACTATTACTGTTTTTAGTAAAAAAAGAAACTAAAACAAATAAAGCAGTTTAGAGGAAGAATGAAAAAAGGATGCTGGTATGATAGGAGTACTAAATAAGCAGCATTGCTCTTACGCCCAAGTATGCAAAAGCTCCAAAACAGGGAAGGAAGGGCATGAGAGAGGAAAAACATGCTGCCAACAATGAACTCTCCGTTACTTCACTGTGAGCATCTGTTCTTACTGAACATGTGTCATGTGTGTATGTTGAACCCTCCTACAGAGACGCCTCACAATGCACACCCACCCACACACACACACCCACACACACACACACACACACACACACACACACACACACACACACACACACACACACACACAC
>JAQQZT010000033.1:7196962-7210145 GCA_030068275.1 Clarias platycephalus | reverse complement strand
GGAGCCCCCTAGTGACGGGGAGGAATTGGCCACGACTAAATTGGGGAGAAAATTGGAAATACCCAAAAAATAATAAATAAAAAAAAAAGAGAAAAGCATCAGGGAATGGACAAAACTGGACAAACTGTCCATGTGATGCCTGATCTAAGGGATAGTGTCAATAGGAAGATGAAAAAGAATTGATCCAAATATATAGATACGTACGTGTATGAGATATACATAACTGTATCTTTTCTGCAAGAGAATGGTTGTTTACGACGTATGGAAGGAGTTTCCAGTGTCAGTGAAGAGTCAGCACAGTTATGGGAAAGTCTTCATAAAAAAAGGACATTCCAGTTCCTCGGTAACCTGACAAGTTGACATTTTCATCTTTGTTAACTTGAAGAAACAAAAGGTGCTGGTGGTATTTATAGCTGCTTTGTTAAAAGGGATAACAGGAACTAACTTGTTTGATGGATTTCACCACTTTAAACTGAGACGGTCAGCAAATCACAGTGGTATAAGTGATCACTGCGCATAAATACACCCTTCAGCTCCTAATATCTGACTTGCTTAACTTGGCGTGTCTTCTATTACACACCTTATATCAATGTCGATACTATACAGCATGTTATGTAGCTTGTATGCCTACGTGTATGTGTACACTAGTATGTTGATGGAGAAATCTGCAGGAAGCTGTGTTTTGGTGGACTTCGACACATACGGTGACTGCTGAGCCAAAACAAATCCACAAACTGGCTAAGATTTGGCTAATCGCATATGTAGCTCTGTTTTGCCACAACGACTGGGCCCAAGCCCAAGTGCACAGATGGCGATGCTCTCATCAGGTGGGCAGGAAATCAGGGTTTTGTTCTTCTCAGAAGATGCTAGCTAAGGACTGCTAGATCAGGGGGAAGTTAGCATCTCAATCATGCTAGTGTACAGTATGTCACATTGTAAGCATAAGGTGAAATTCTTTAGACGTGTAGACTTTAATAACATTGTTTTTAATTCCTTCCACAGAATTGCTAAGCATGCTAGCTACTCATTTATAAATACAATTAGGCATTTTAAATTGGATTAGTTCTTGTTGAAAAGACTGAGTTGTTCAACAAAGCTAGCTAGCAAGGTGCATAAATTGCCTGTTAACTAGCAAAATTAAACTACTGGACTTTTAATACAAATGCAGCTACTGATAATAAGAGGGAAGGATTTACAAGTCTCAAGAATTAATCCGTTTATCACCACGTGACTCAGTTGCAATTATCCCAGCTGACAGTCCGCAATAAAGATATGGTTAATATTGTAAGAGCTGACTGAAATATCGGAAGCCTCCTCCTAAAGTGCTATCTAATACAGTCTGACTCCAATATTTTGGAATGACAATTGCCTCGAACCACATCTCAGGAGAGACCCCACCCGAGGAAGACTCTTAAGAGGGTGCCGGTAGATCCTTCGACTCAAGGGTTCATTCAGCTAACCAAACAGCCATCAGCTCTAGGCCGTAAACCCTTTTATTCCCCTTGCGTGAACATGCTGATCTCCAGGGAATGTTTGCCCGCTGAGATGAACGGGACAATGGACACAGTCTAGTGGAGGAAGGGAATGTTTGAGGAGTCTTTTCTTCAAGGCTGTTTCAACATACCATGGCATTTTGACCTGTGTGTGTTAAAGTTCCACCAGCTTAAGGCAGGTGTGGGAGTTACCCCAGAGAAGACAGTTAGTCCAAAGTCAGTAGCGTTTGACACAAACATAACATAGTTACAATCATTGCCTGTAGGAAAGGAAATGAAAGTGGACAGTTATAAATAGAAAGTGAACAATACACTGAAAATCATGCTGATGATAAATGTAAAAACAACAAGGAATCAGATCAATCGAGTGCATCTAATGCTTTGTTCTTTATCGATCCACAGCTAATGGAACAAGGGGAGAGGATATCTCTCTCTAATGTACGATGACTTCTATTAGTTCATAAACAGGGCTACTTAGGAAAGGGCAATATTTTTCCCCAAAGGAAACCCTGCCGACAATCAGTACCCATCACGCGGCACTCTCCACTGCCAAATGGACCAGCCGGGTCTTATCCTTCTCCTCTCTTCTCTTCTCTCAAGAGCATCCGAGACTCAATTCTCATCATAATCACCCTACTTTCAAGGCTCCTTTAACTATCACAATATTGTCATATGTAAAACAACATATGCCATGTATTATAGATGTCAATGGGCACAAAACAGGTGATGTCACTGATTAGTGTCAACTTCTTGCTGAAGTTAATTAACTGAAAAACTGGCTATGTGACAATGGTATTCAGCTTCTGGATACCAGTCATAGCCTGGGTCATCTCCAGATCTAAACTCAACAGGAAACTGTTGCACAATGGAGAAGAAGTCAGAAGCCGTCAAAAAACTGTCTTCTGTACATGATCTTTGGGAAGCAATCAAGCAGGCATGGATTGTGCAAATGACACCAGAGTACTGTAGATGTCTTGACTCTATGCTCAGTCAGATCCAGCAGGTTGCAAGATAATACCAAATCATTCTTATTATCTTGATTCTCATTACTACAAAAATTGAGAATAACATTAAAACACATCATTTCACTTTTGCATAAATACTTTTGGCAACCACTATATAGCACACAGACAGCGATGCGCCCCCCCCCCCCCCTCCCTCCCTCTGCATTTCCTGCATGGCCATAATAACAGGGCAACCTTTAAAAATAGAGCCTTGGATGAATCAAAGGCCAGAGTGCTTCCTCTGTGCCTGTCTATACCCAGCTCCAGCACTTTGTAGTGTGAGGTGAGCGTTTGAACACTGGAGCTCTTGGCAGAGCCAGGCCTCTCCACAACCAACTCACAGGGGGATGACGGAAGGGAGGACGATAGAGCGTCATCGGTGGAGGCTGGATGTTAGCAGTGATCTCCCTGGGCCTGTGCGAATTCTTATTCTATTCCAGCTTATGAGAACAACATGCACGAACACACACAGACACCCCAAAAGCCCATAATAAGTTATTCATCAATGCCGGGTCACGAGTAACACAAGCAAACATGGCAAATCACCTTAGACATCAATGCACACTCACGGATCCCAATGGATCACTAACTTCACTGAAGACACCCACAGAGATACAGATGAGTGGCAGAGGCACCATAACAGTTAGGCAGAGATAACGCATGATATTACTCAAGCATGTGTTTCACTTTAATGTAGAAGACTTTGAAAATATTAAAAGGTAGACTGGCCTGAATGAGATGTCTGTTCTCATGTCTCATATCTCATATCATTCTCTGAGATTTAAGGAAATGGAAGCAGCTGTTTTAGGCAAGAATGCCCCTGGCTGCTAGACGTAAGATAACCACAGCTCCAGCATGTCTCAACATCACGCTCAGCAAATCTCCTTTACAACGATTCCAATTAAGCCTGAACATCCGGAAAACTTTCAAAGATTACACAGCACTTTATGAGCAGACATACACAAATATTTCATAATATATAGTTTATTACATTTTTGGAAAAAAAAAATCTTTAAAGGTCAAAAGTTGAAAGGGTCATGAATGTATTAAATCAAACTCCACTTTGAGTCACTATATCCTATGGAAAACTGTGTTCAATTAACCTAATTGAGCCATCTCTGCCATGAGGTTGAGATATGCTTTGCTAAAATATTTCACCAGACTCTTTAATTAGTATTCATTTGCTTTTTAACACAGCACAAGTAATGAAGTGGATTTAATGTCCAAAAATCTTTGCTGTTTTTTTGGGGGGGGTAAATGTATTTATACTTATACCATGAAGGTGCATCTCAACCGTATGGACGCAGGCTATACTGGGGTCCATTAAAGCAATAAAGAATTGTTATTTTTGCTCAGAGGAAACATAAAATACAAACATTGTGACATTGTTTATCGTGATGTCTCTGAATACTCAACATTTATTTGTAAACCTTTATAGAAAACTGTAAAGAAACATATCTAAGAAATTATTTTATTTATTACGGAACAACTGAGGGTCGGAAATGTGCCGTGTTCATGATGAATGGTACACAGCGTCACACCACAGTGCCATATTGTACTGTTGGATTAACACCAGCGCACCAGCATGCTGTAGTTCTGTGGCAGGCCACCTGTGTGTATGTGAGTGTGTGTATGTGTGTGTGTGAGAGAGAGAGAGAGAGAGAGAGAGAGAGAGAGAGAGAGTCGCATGGAGGGGAAGCAGAGAGTCAGGGGGCGAGACACAGCCTGTCCACAGCTGAATGCCTCTCATACCAGGCTGATTCCCCTCCTGAACCACAGCTAATAAGAAAGTCGGAGGCCCAGATTTACAAGCAAAATCACAGACCTTCCCCGCTCACCCCCACCCACGCAGCTTTACCGAGCCCAGCAACTAGTCAAGCTGACAGCATTACCATCCCATCTCAATGTTAACATAAGGTGTGATTGCATGTTCAACTCTATATGTGTGTGTGCATGTCGATGTGGGCCTCTACCTTCTCTGGTGGCCTTTAAGACTGGAAACGTCCTTAAAATTGGGTTTGGCTTTTATCTCCCTGTCCCAGATGAAAGAAGATTTTTTTTTTTTTCATTTGAAGGCTTCCTAATGCCACAATAATTACTGATGGCTATGGGGGGTAGTTAGAGTGTGTATGTGAGTGTGTGCCCGCATGTGAGTGTGTGTGTGTGTGTGTCTGTGCTCGATGGAAAGGTGAAAAAAGAGGAGGGGGATTGAGCTTGAGGAGAATTTAAAGCAAGGAAATGAGTCCGGGAAATAAGCCTGGAAAAGACAAAGAAGGGAAATGTGGTGTATGCCGAGTGCCGCCTCACACCCTGCTGGCACACTTTCTCAACGATTCTTTCCGCCAACATCCGACCTGTCTCTGTGATCAGGAATACACCCCACATCACCAGCAGCACCGCGGTCGTCCATGGAGGCTGCTTGAGGCTCATCCGTTCCATCCTTTGAACCACCAAACTCGACGAAAATGTGGGTCTAAGATTTGGGTGTGGGACAGTTGTGCATTGTGTTCACTCTTGGAGGGGGTCTTGGACTCTTTTTTAAGTTCAAACACGTGGTGAAGGTGTCACGTTCTAACAACTGCTCAAAAGAAAAACTGCAGCATTTTTTCGCACCCTAAGCCTCGTGAACAGGACGAAAATCAACAAACCACCAGGATTCCCCTCAGCCACCCAGACAAGCAGACATCTCTATTTGAATGTCAATTAAGCTAAGTGCTACTTTACAGTCAGAGATTTTTTTTTTATCATTGTTATTCTAGAGCAGTGGAGAAGAAAATGACTGCGAGACATAAAAGAAGGGCAGAAAAACAAACATATGCAGAGTACTTAACCACCAGCAAGGACAGGTGGGAAGAAGTGTGGGAGGGGAGCATAAAGCCTAACAGCGGAGAGGAAAATCGAATAGTACAACAAACTGCGTGAGGCTAAAGATACAGAGCTGTAGGTGGAGGCAAACAGAAAGAGTGATGATACATGATAGAGCAAATGGGATTCAATAGGTAGACTCGCAAAGCCAAAGCGAGAGTGCAACATAGAGACAACAAAGAGAGACCTTGAAATGGATACAAATGCTTTTTTAACAAGCCAGATCCACTTGGTTTAAACCATAACACACTCTGGTTACACAAACCAGATGACCGTAATGATTTTTTCGACCAGGTTTAAACCTGGCACACACTGCGGCGTAGTAATGTAAGAGCTAATTCAGCACTGGAACGTGCTCCTAGGTCTATTTTCGTGCATTGGTATATATCAGATCATTATACACTATGATAAACACTGATCAAATGTTGGAAAGAGGTAGAGAGTCTTCATAAATCAGCGTTATTCATGTAGGGCACTGGGCACCAACTGGTCTGTTGGAGATCTGCTCCAACCCTAAGTCAGAACACCTGCTCCAAAGAATCAGTGTGCTGCAAATGATAGGTTATGTGCTGTGTTCTGGTGAAGCACTAATCCACCAGCACACACACACACACACACACAGAGCATGAGGCATTGCAGGTGTTGACTCAACAGGTCGCTTTTTTCATGAAAATGAGCTTCTGTTAGTGGGAAGACCTGCATCGATTAGGATCAAGCCTCCAACAAGGCGACACACACACACACACACACACACATGCTTTTTGCCTTTTGGCTTGAGCTCCTGCAGGTGAAGGAGCAGGTTGTTGAGCCGAAGCTTTTACTCCAGCCAGAAATCTAACACATCTTAAAGAAATTGTTTTTTAATCACTAGCGTTATGCTTTTAATCAAACAAAACAAAACAAAAACAAACAAAAACCACTGCATCCTGTTTTGGGATAGCTTTAGGAAAGTCCTTCAACCTGGCAACCGAAAAGGAACGCGTTCTAAAATCATTCATTTAATTTAAGGCTCTAAACATCAAAAGGAAAAGACACATCAAACGAATTTGAACATTCCGTTCAGCAGGAAGATCAAAGCAAGAATTAACGAAGTTGTGTTTTAAAACTCAGCTTACCGTGCAGGGTGAAGAAGAAGGAAAGGCAGGCGAGCCACACGCGTCCTGATCTCATCCTCTCCATGCTCTCACTGCTCAACTGCTGCGCTTCTCTCGCCTTCTCGACTCGTTTGGTGGAAGTGTGAAGTCCGCTCGGTTGTCCGATCTCTCTTTCTCTCCGCGTCTCTCTCTCTCTCTCTCTCTCTCACACACACACATGCACACTGGCACACACGCGCGCGGACACACACACACACACACTCTCTCTCACGCACCCGCTCCCTCTGCGCGCAGGGAAACTTGAGATGCGGGCGGCAGGCGGTGCCTTTGGTTGATGTATTCGCACAAAAGGTGACCCTCCACCTCCTCCAATCTCCTCCACCTCCTCTCAGTGGGCATGTTCAAAGCACAAACCCATACAGACATTCAATATTAAACTAGACACTCAACAAAAATATTACAACATAGCCTATAATAGTCTATATACACTGTAATAGATATCTTATATACCTATATAGTGTGTATATGTACAAAAGGATTGGGTCAAACCTGCACCGGCTATTGTATGGAAATACTTTTACTTCAATATAGAGTTAGAGTTTGGTCCTCCTATGACAGTTTCTTGGTGTTTCTGTGAGATCTCGTGCCTGTTACGAGTTCAGGCAGTGATGTTGGACGAGAAGGTCAGACTCGCAATCTCCGTTCCAGTTCATCCCAAAGGCGCCCGATGGGGTTGAGGTCAGGGCTCTGTGCGGGCCAGTCAAGTTTTTCTACACTGAACTCATCAAACCATGTCTTTATAATCCTTGTTTTGTGCACTGGCGCACAGTCATGTTGGAATAGAAAAGGGCCTTCCCAAACCGTTGGGAGCATAACATTGTCCAAAATGTCTTTATTCACTTGTAGATTTTATTATTTAACCGTTTATTTTTATACAATATGTAACAATATGAGATTCATATGAAAAATTTACCCTGGAACCTACAGCTCTGCTATTCAATTATGTTATTTTTTTAAAATATTTAGACCCTACAATAAACCTCAATGACATTCTATTAGCTATAAAATATAACATCTTCTATTTTATAACCCTGTACTGAAGTAATATTTGTAAAAGTCCAGATATGCACAGTACAACTCCCCACTGAAAACGTCAACAAGCAATAAGTGAAAGGTGACCTTTAAAATGTTAACCATTAATGATTAGTTTCCGGCTATAAATAAGACAATCTTGAAGTTTTTGCTAATTCTGATGTTAGAACGGCGCAATAATGAATATTTTTCATGTCTTATTCGTACAAGTTAAAATAGAATTTCAATGTGAATTCAGATGGGAGAAAGCTTGGGGTAAAGAAACACCTTTTTCTGTATTCTGCCTTTGGCGTCATGCAAGTTATTTTATAAACGCCTCATAAACACGAAAGGGGTCTTTTAAGCAAATAGAAGCTTTGTTACAAAAGCCAAGTCTATTCATGTACAGTATTTGTATTTTCTCATACATTTGGTAGCTCTGGTATGGTAGTTTGTAGAAGTACTGTACTAGTTGGATCCACTGAAAAACCTTGCTCTGTGTGTATCTGGACCGTTTGACGTTTGTCAGTTCAGTGTTCCTCAACCCTGGTCTTGGAGGGCACTCTTGCTCTCTGCTCTCAACTACACCTGTTCCAGTTAAGTAATAGCATTTTCTAAATTGAAGTGGATGTGGTAAAGCAGGGAAAACACAAAATATTTGCAGAGAAGGGGGTGCCCCAGGACCAGGGATGGGACCATTGTGCCATGTTTATTGTGAAACAAATATGAGACAGGTTTTACTATAACCAATATTGACCATCTTCAATCAGCCTTAACTATCAAACAAATCCTTTTATGGACCATGTCCATGGAAGACTCTACTAGGTCTTTGCCTCAATTTTATGGCAACAGTTTGTGGAAAAATGACATATGGGAGTGACAGTCAGTTGTTCACATCAGGTTGCTGTATAGTGTATATACTGTTCCTTTTAAATAAATATAACAGAACACATATACGTTCATTGATCACTACCTGAATTGTGTCAGTTCTTTCTCTGTATTTTGTAAAATAGGGCACTCATATATAACTATGTACAGTATACTGTTGGGTAATACAACTTCTATATAAACTATGACTTAAACAAAGATAAACCTTCCTGACAGGGGGTCTTTGCTAACTACAGAGAATGATACCTCCTGAGCAGTCTCTAACCTGTCTTAATCTGACAGGCTGATGTTGACTTTGCCAACAACATACCTTTCATACATAACAAAAGTATCTCAGTGAAGATCCCAAAATGGAATTCCTGGGATAGCTAAACAGGAACTGCTTTTCTTCTATAAAAAGTAAGTTAGAGACTAAAGGGATGGCATGAACTCTTGTTCTTGTATCTAGGATTGGAGGAATCATAAGTTGGCATTCACTGTTATACATAGTGTAATGTTCAGCTGTGTGCTTACTTTAATAACTGATTGCTATTCCTGGGGTATGACAGCACAGCAAAAGTCATTGGGAGTCCTCTACCACTACAGTCGCTTACATAAGTTATCATGCCACTGGAACTTTGTAGCATTACAACACAAACCTGAAACAGACATAATTGGAATTTCATGAATCTATACAAAATAGTTGGTCAAATCAAAATGGGTAGAATGTCTTATGATCTAAATATAAATGCACCAGTTTGTAGAAGGCCCCAGAGTTTGGTAGAAAACAAACCTAAACAAACAGAAGGTATCAATGTTTGGTTTATGAACAATACCCAACTTTAGACATCCCACAGAACACCATTAAATTAAGGACAAATTGTGGCACGACCACAACTTTACCTAATGTAGGGCATCCAACAAAAAGACAGTGACAAAAGAAGAAGAGAATAAGTAAAAAATTTAACCAAGTGGCCAGTGGTAACTCTTAAGATAAAGCTACCACGATCATGATTCGCCAAGGGGTGATGAGCACTGTTGGGTTTTTCTACTCAAACTGTTCTTTCTACCAGCACTTGCCAAGACGGCCTGGCTAATATGGTCTACCAGCTTGATTGGATCAGCATGTGTTAGCTGGTCAGCTCAAGATGGAATTTCAGCATGGTGTATGAAAACAGCCTGAGTTTCTTCATATTACATAAAAATCACAGATATCCCATCTGTTTGTTGGCAATCAGTCTAATTTCCAACTTACCTGTCCAGCTGGATGTGCACTAAGGATTAAGTCTTCAAAGTAAAAGCCATTTTTTAAGCAGTGCACCCTCTATACCCTATGAGGGAGACATGAAAACTGAGCTGTAGCTATTTAGGCCTATAGGGTTACCACTAAACCAAACTTCTGTGCCTAATAGTAAGGCTTGTGCAAATGTGCAAGGAGCTGCAGGGATCGTGCCTAAATCAGTGAATTAAATTCTAAGAAAAACGTCACCTAGCTGTGGTGATGCACTCATTGCAGTTCTGTTCGTCTTTAAACAAAGACTGAATCCGAGCAGGCGTAACAGTTGGCTGGTAAAACAGGCAGCATAGAATTGCAGAACATATTTTCCCTATCAGTCCTGGCCAAAGGAAGGAGGTCATTCTAGTAATCTAAGCTGACTTACTGACCTTCTCACAATCTGCACTTTGCTACCACAACAGCACCAGCAGCTCGATCCGACAAGAAGCCTAAAATGAAAGTGGTCTGAAAGACAAAAAAAAAAAAAGTAAGAAAAAATAATAATTCCCCTCGTAAACCTGGCGTGGTCTGGAACAGTGTCAGCCTGATAAAGTCAGGGAAAATTGAATGATGAAAAAAAAAGGGCATGTAAGTGAATGTACAGGCTTTGATTTCTGGGAGAGAGTCTGGTTAACATGTAGCCTCAGGGGGGAAAACATGTATGGTGGAAGAAGAGAGAGACTCTGAATTACAAATTAGATGCTAGTGAGGAGAAAAATAGATGGACTGTCTAGGAGGGAGAGGAAGCAAAAATGCCTTGAATAATAAAACAAGCTGTGTAATAGGAGGTTATATTTGTGTTTGTGACAGTGACCGGTTTTTTTTTTTTTTTTTTTTTTTTTACGTGACATAAACACACGCCTTCGTTTTGAATCATTCTACTTACCTATGCACCTCTATTAAAGCCAAGTGGTACCCCCCCTGCTATTATTTTCCCCTGGATAACAATGGCTTTACTGTAATGGGAAATCACTTAAGCACTCTTTCAGGCAGAAGGGTAGAAAATGACTCATTTCGATGCAATTTCTCACAAAGACGCTTGCATCTTTGCCTATAATGGGTCGCTTTCCCTGCACTTTTCATAGACAAGATTGGCAAAGTTAAGAAATAAGAGGGGGAGTGGGATTTAAAATTGAAGAATAAATTGCACCAGATGCAAAGATGTACATGATGGAGTTGGTGGAAATTGACATGTTAATGCTGTGGGGGGGAAAAAAGTAGTGCACTTATATCTTTAGACCTTTTAGTAGCTTTCATTCATAAACAAAGACCAAACCATGTCTTGGACATGACCACACAGGTTCGTATTATAGATTTCTTCTGTGATGCACGCATACACGCCACAACAATCCTAGTGTGTAGTGTCTACGCTGTAGGCTTTAGATGCTTGGGTCTACTTTTAGCAGCATGCCACGTGGGTGAAGATAGTGACATTTTCCCCGCTCTTCTTCACCAGGCACAAACAATCGTTGTCCTTGTCATCTCTCTGCCCACTTGCTTTGTCCACTCCAGTCTCTGGTCACATTCATGACACACACACACACACACACACACACACTCCACAGCTAAAACTGTGAGAGTTGATCCGAACTGCTCGGCCTGAGGTCAGAAGAATAAACGGCTTCGGTTTTAAAGAGCTCTTTCATTCACAAGTTTGGTTTCAACTCAGTGGATGTTTGGATCGGATGCAGCTTCGCCGTGGAATCGGATATCATAGACGAGCTAAATTCTTGCTTATCACTATATTCAATGTGGAAAACGTCTTTCTGTTACTGATCTCTGCTTTGGTCATCACTGTATCAATCAAAATTTGGAACTGAGAATTAATAAATTATGATATGCCAGCTAACCGATTATTTGTAGTGGTCCATGCTGGCAAAGGTAAATTTTCCCCATAAAATAACGTCATGGAGGCATGGTGATTCAGTGGTTAGCACTGTCGCCTTGCACCTCCAGGTTCTGGGTTTGATTCCCGCCTTGGGTCTGTGTGTTGTTGTTTAAGCTAATTTGCATGAAAATGAAATGACTACTAGCAATGAGTAGTAGAAGTGGCGGCACGGTGAATTAGTGGTTAGCTCTATGATTAGCCGTTTTCACACAACCTGTTCAGAATGGGAATACTGCACCTTGGCATTGTGTGTAAAGAAACAAAGATGAAAACATGGGTCTTTGTTGTCTTGCCTTCAGAAAGAGTGACAGGGTTGAGATGAGATGTGAAAAATAAAGAGCCCTCTCCATCGGGAAACAGGGGTCCAATGTTTTGAGACACGTGATGCATGTGTGTGTGTGTGTGTATGTGAGACGCGCCAATCCGTCGGGCTAGACTTTTATTTTTGGAGCACATTAAAAAGTGTTTCAAAGTGCAATACCCAGCACTGGGCTGATTCTAGCATTAAGAGACATAAAAGAAGAAAAAAATTTTTTTTCAGATAAATCCTGCTTGGTTACAAGAATTTGGCTTGGCTGTTTTTTTTTTTTTTTTTTGCTCAGTCAGTGAGAAAAGGCAGTCAACTGGGAATACACCAAGACTGTCACATCACGCCTACTCTGAGCCTGGAATGTTGCACACTTTTTGAAAGCACACACTGGGGCGGCTTATCCTTATGGGATCTACGTGAATCATCTAACACCAGGGAAAGCAAACATTGTGGGGTCTAATTACCACCTTTAAACTGCGATTTCTGTGTGAAAAGAGCCACTGTTGCCTCCAGGGTTGGGGGTTCGAATCTTGTTGCCGTGATGCTGCATGGCCGAACCCGACCTAAGTGGGTCCAAAGACATGTGACTGGCATGGAATAGGGCTAATGGTGCGAAGTCATTGAAATCGACCATTCTTCATAATGATGACTTGGATGAAGTAGTAATAGTATTGTGGCTGTAAAACATCAGTTCCTAATAACATGACTGGCCATTTATATGCTTTCATATCTGCCTTTGTTCATATCAGTGTCCCTTTTTCAGATCATATCATAAGACAGAAGGACTGGTCATTTTTTGCATTTTGGATTGTTAAGTGTTTGTTGGATTGAACAGATTTGATCACATATATTTAACTATACAGAATAAATTTTATTCTTAGTTAAATTGTAAAATGATATGAGGTTGTACTGCCGCTTTGTTGTTGTTGTTCATTTAAAACATGGAAGGAACAAGCTTTTGCCGTCAGCGTCATAAATGTCTCTGAACTATGCAAGGTTTTGGCTGTCATCCAACAGTCCTCATACTTCAGAAACAGTTTCTACTCTTTTTCCCCCAAAGACCCATCCTGCAAAATTCAAAACAACATGCCTTGAAAACTGTCTCAAGTCAAAGTCTCAAGAGATAACTATTTTTATCCTCGTACTCTGGCCCTCACTTTCTCACACACACACATTTAACATGCCTAAAGTAGCTTTTCGAGTCGAGTCCAATGGTGTGTATGTGTGCGTGTGTGTGCGTGTGTGTGCGTGTGTGTGTGTGTGTGTGTGTGTGTGTGTGTGTGTGTGTGTGTGTGTGTGTGTGTGTGTGTGTGTG
>JAQQZT010000033.1:7147398-7165236 GCA_030068275.1 Clarias platycephalus | reverse complement strand
GGAGGGGGTTTAGTGTGTCATCAGCTCAAGCCAAAGAGTGTCGAACAAGAACCATTTGCTTAAAATGATAACTGCATCCTCTTTCCACTGTTAAGTCTACTCACCCGTTGGGGTCCTTCTCCACCATCTTAAGACTCTCTAGAGCCTGAAGCACTTTGCGAGCCACATTCTTGGAGCCCACACTGAAGTGAGAGGGGCACACACCATTCCTCTTACGACCTCCATAGATCTTGATCATGGAGCCTACGCCGACACCACCACGCAGGTAAAGGTGACGTGCTGTGGAGGCTGAGAAGAAAAATAGTGCTTGTTTTAGCACCAGGAGAGCTAAATCCATGTGCCATGGTAACCCATGGTCATACTTCAAGGCTATAAGGTTTAGGGAACAATTGCCATGACGCACTTTAGCCAGGGGCGTGGTCATTAGTCATTTGACAACCAGTAAAATGCAAAAAAGGGAAAAATGTATTTAAAACAAAAAAGTAAACATGCATTAAAAATATATACATATATAGTATATTGTACGCCTGAACTTTGCTTCTTTAGGTTTTGCAGCAGAGCATGAAGGCTGAAGTAATTGTAGTACAGAGAGCTTACTGCTTTCCGTAGAACAATGTCCATACAAGTCTCACCCCAAAACATTACCCAATAATACCATTTGTACATGTACAAAATACTACTCAACAAATGAAACTATACAAAACACTAACTTCTACCAAACTTAATTCATAGTGGAAACAGATTATATCCTTCAGTTCAATTCTGACATACAATTGACTAATATCTCCAAATCCTCTGAAGCAGAAAAGCAACCAGGAAAAGGACCAGGAAAAATATTCCATCCACAAACCTCTTTCAATCTACAACATTGTCTAAAGGACCAAGGTTCAGAGATAAATAAAAATGGCTTGATGCATTTAGGTAGACAGATTGGTCCACCAGTGCAAACTTCACAAACCAAGCAGATCAACATTTAAACTGAAGGGGCAATTATGTAAAATTACATTAGTGACCCAATTTCCACTTCAAACCCCTTCACACTTCATGCTTTTAAATCAATGGGCAAATTCTACTAGCATTCCTCTACTCTGTTGGACAGTATGAACCTGTATGCTCCCCTATACGTTATTCAGGCATGCTTTGCTATTTTTAGCCACAAATGTACACACTTAGCTTGCATCCCTTTTTATTTTTTAAGCTCAGGATTAAAGTAACGGGTCTTGACTTTGGCGGTGTACTCCCATTAAAACAAGTTCTCTCCTGACACACTGCAGCTCCACACAGTTTTCAGCTTCACTGAGATGCCTGGTTTAATTTATTCCAGTTTGTATATATTGCTACTTGTTACCACCTGACAAGCTCCAAGAAACAGCTTATTCTCACAGGTAGCAACTCATAATTGGAAAGTCAGATATTGGATAGTTGAGTTTCGATTTGTTGGACCCATGCTCTAGTCAGTGGTAAAGCACTACATGTCAATACTGTTTTGACTAAAGCTGCATAACAGTTTAGGCTTCCCTTAGAGGTTTTTATCTTTACACTCATTCCCTTATGTGTAGGTGTTTATTTTGAGATTCTGTAGAACATCAGACATTTATAGACCACAAAATCTGAGAAATCTATGGGAAATGGCAAATATTCATGTAGCCCAAATTATATCACGACTCAAGTAGATTGTAATCACAACCAAACCAGTCTGTCAAACGCGCTTTATTTTCATCTACTGCTTTTCAAATGTCTCTAAATGTCAATGGAGTCTAAAGTCACCTTATGCTAGAGCTTGCTAACAAGTACAGTGTGATGTTAAAACCCATCAAGCCAAGCAACACTACTAAAAACTAAGTCATTGGAGTAATCATAAGGTAAAACAAATATGACATGAAAAGTATTAATCTAGAGAAGCACTATATGCAGGACTTGTTCCAAAGTTTGAACTTAGATGAGCCATTATCTGTAAAGGCCAACTACAAGTAAACAGCAATTAGTAAATACTCAACTGGAAAGCTTTATTTTTCCTACTTCAGCAACACATGAATTTTAATTACACATGCAAACAAAATACAGTTTCTCTCATCATACTGTGCTCCATGTCCAGAAAAAGCAATTATCGGAATCAAACACTTCAAGTGGCTCAATTTTCAACTGTTCCGGCTGCACAAAATAAAAAATTCCTGTTTTAATGATACAGTCAACAGCCTACCTCTCTCAACTTCCTTTAAAGTGGCCCTATTATGCAATTTCTAATATTACTTAATGAGTCTTTTAAAACAGGTTTACATGTATGCAAGGTCAAAAAACACTTTAGTTTTCTCCAAAAATAGATTTAATTTTACCACATTTCTAAATGATTCGTAAACGACTGGTGTGAAGCAGTTCGAAGAATCAGTCTGTCTAAATCCCTCCTTTCCGTGAGGCCTCAGTGCTGTGATTGGTCAGATGGCGCGGTTCTTTATGATTGGTCTACCGCTACAGCGTGTGTCAGAAAACGAAACGCCCATTACCATATCTGAATGACGGCTCTGGAGACCCGTCAATACATAGAAGAGACGGCCTCGATTTTACCCTATTAATTCGAGCCGGAATCTGACGATGAAACGGTCGAAGTGGCACATCCACAAGAAACTGTTTCGCAAGCGCGACTGGAGCAGGACATTTCTCAGTGGTAAGTGTTATGTTAAAACAAGAGTGTGGTAACGTTAATTGTAGATGAAGTAGAACGTGGGCGGACATTATGCAAATGTTACGTAGTGACGTGGATCCGTAACAGAGAAAGATTAGAATTGCTAACGACTCGTTTAGGGGAATGTGAGTCCCCCTTCTTTTTTTTTTTTTTTAAATAGACAAAAAAGTCATTTATTGTCGGCGTCACAACTTTGCAGATAGTTTATGTTCACATACAGCTACATGACACACTGCATGAAAGATCATTTGAAAACGTATAATAGGGGCAATTTAAACTGCACTTTACAGAAGGTTAATGAAGACTCACCAGCTCTGATGTAGAACCAATTGTCATCGCAGGGTGCCAGCTCCTTGTGCTTAGCCAGCTTAACAATGTCCACCCAGTCTGGCACCTTCAACTTTCCTGACCTGGCACAGAACACACCTTTTACTATATCATAACTAAAGCATAACTTAAGCACAATAAGAAACTTTGCAAAATAGGTTTCTCTGATGAATAAAACTCTTACTGCTTTTAAAAAATAAATAAATAAATAATCAATACAACAAGCTAAAGAATGCTTCCTGGAGGCCTTCAATGAATCAGTTAACCTGACATCTGAGATTACCCATTGATGTCTAAGTAACAAGTAAGCTTCAACAAGGAGTAGAACTGCACAGTTCAAATTTAACTTGCAATATGGACTTGAATTATGTAATTACAAAAAGATACAATTAAAGGTCTGTCAATAACTAAAGTACTTTTTTTTTTTAACATTTAAGGTAAAATATTGGCAAACATTATGCTATGCTGCCCTAACAGGAGTATTACATTTACACAAGTCCTGAGACAATTTCTTATTTTTACAAGAGATTGTTAAAATTTCAAAACAGATTGTCTGCATCAGTATTTCCACCGCTGAGATTACCAAATTCTCTCTTGTTCTTTACTAAAATCAGCAGTCTTGAGTTTTGTCCAGCTATATATCAGTGATTTTCTACAGAGATGTGGCGCTGTGTTTTTACGCAAAATCATTTTGGTTGTTTAAAGGAGCTACTATAACTGTAGAAATCAGTATAAACAAGGGCTGTTCAAATTCAGCCTCAAAGGGCTCGTAGCCAGCACAGTTTGTAATTCACCCCACTTAAACACAACCACTAAGCCTAGCAGAAAGAGAAGGATCGGGACTTCAGAACGCAAGACACTCTGTAATTTTAGGACCCAGAAGCTTCAGTAGGGAACATGTAGTAATAGTAGTGGATATGGAAGCTTCAGAGGTGTTCATCCAACTTAAACACATGGGGAAAGCTTTCTGTATTATTAACTGCCATAAATGTTCTCACGAAGGATGTAGAACACATGAATAGAAAATGAATTTTCAGTTCTGAAGAAAAACAGTGGAACACAGGCTGCCTAGCATTGCATGAGTAGCAGCTTTAAGACAAATAACCATCACCTTTAGCAACATTTCCTAAGTGTTCATGGCATTTTTCAAGCAGTTTAACATGCTACACTGCAGGGTTGCTGCTACTCAACTAAACTTGCACAACTAACCAGGAAGCATGGCTACAAAGCTAAATGAAGATCTGTCTGTTTTTAAGTAAATCAGCCTATGAGATGCTAGAGTTTCACACTGACTAGGTTGTCACAGCAGTTGAAGTAAAGCACAGATCACTTTAACTGGATGATAAAGACAGCAAACTCAGAGAAACACTACACCTGTAACCTGCAGTCTAGCTGATCAGGTATCACAATTGTATAAGCATTATTCATATGCTGCATACCACTTATTCTCTTAATATTTTTTTGAAAAACTACCCTTTATGTAAAATGTGTATTAATCCCATGCAGAAGTAAATGTATAAAGCTTACTGTTTGAATGGGAGCACAGAATATAAGTCACAGCACTTAATTAAAATAGCTAATGGAACCAGATTTTTCACCACTAACGAACATCACACACCCTGAGGTTTTTAAAACGCTGTCTGGATGCAAGTAATTTATTACTTTGAGGAGATGTGTAACATTCTATATTATAGATGTAACCCTAATAAATTGAGCAGCTGCAAGTACAACGTTTCAGAAACAAGAAAGTACTGGATATCAAACGTATAACATTCATTCAGACATAACTAAAATCCGATCTAGCCCTCTCTCTGATTGTACCACATTAAATTAGTACTATACTAAAAATCGTCCTGAAGGCCCTGATGCTGGACCTTGTTAGTTTTTTTTTTTTTTTTTTTTTTTTAAAGATTTTTAGGACTTACTTCTTCAGGAAGGCAGCCAGCGCCCGGACAAACTCCTGCTGGTTGACGTCTTTTACTGTTACACCACCGCCTGGCATCTGAGGGAGAAAAATAAAGGGCAGAGTGTTTCCTTACTGAAAGGGTAATGCATGATGGAGATAAATTAACAGTGGTCCATTTAGCTAACGAGCTAGCTACTTGGTGCATATCTCACATTGGTTAAAAAAAAAAAAAAAGCCCAACATCCAATAATAAAAATACTTAAGCTTCACACAGACTACATTACAACTAAGATCTACCAACCATACTATATTGTGTGGTATTTTTTGTTGCCTCGTCACTTAACATTGCTTAGACAGCTAGCTTAGCACGCTGTACTCCTCACCTCACATGTGAGGGCTAAAAACAGCAATGAAGCCGACAGTCAGTCTTATACAAAAAAACATTAAACATACAAAAACGCAAATTAACGCCCGAAAACACGAGGCCTGCCATAACACTGAATTAAAAGTCATACTATTTCACACAAAACGCATACTGGTTAGCATTTACACCTTCCCCGCGCGCTAGGCCCATGCTAACTGCTAACGCACGGGCGCAGCCATTGAAAGAGTAACTCACGCGTTTATTATTTTTATTTTAAAATTGAGCCGTTATAGCGTAATCATTCACTCAACGAATCATTATTAAAGATAAAGTGAACCGTTAGAACCGTCGTGTGCTTATTTCGAGCATATTATATGCTTAAAATATACATTTAATCAGGGAGAGAAGCGCACACTAGTTTACCTTGCTTGCGGACAGCAAAAGGAAGAGGATATTGAGGGGTTTCCCATTGGTGTTAACAGGGGCAAATCACGTTCGCTATCGCGAGAGTACGAGCACCGTAGTGTGCGCGCTAGAGCGCGAATTTATTCACATGTGCGCAACAGGAAAAAGTTGTGGTGTTTTTTTTTTTTCCCTTCACTTTTGCATTCGTGGACCACTATATAAGCCTAAAGTAAACAGCAAGACCACCATACAAGTTTACTTTACGAGAAAACTAATTATTCAATTATTATGCACTATTATCCTCTAATAGTATAGAATGTTATGGCTATTTATTAGAGCAATTTATTCTTTGTTTCTAGATTTTTCTAGACCAGTTGAGTCAGTTAAGGGTCTTAACTGACTGAACTGATCTAGACAAATCTAGAAAAATATATATAAAATATATTATTACATTTCAAACATTGGAGGACCAGAAACCAATCTCAGAAAATGTTATGTATGTCCAGCCAGATTTTGTCACATCATCACGCAAAACTTGCTAGACAGAATTTAATGAAACTTTGCCATTCCTTCGGTTTTTGCCTGAAGTTAAACCTGTCGCATAAATAAAATGTTGTGCAGAAGTAAAGTTATGTTGTTAAGTTTTGTGCCAGATTACAAACCGCAGGTTTTGCCAGCATACTGGGTATGCGTCAAACTCCAGGCGTGTCTTAAATCGACCGCTCTACAGAATTAAATGAAACTTTTGCAGTACTTAGATATCTGCGAGAAGTTTAACCTGCACCATAAGTGAAATTGAAATGTTAAATAAAAGTTAAACGGTTATGAGCAGTAATGTACTGGATTTAATAATCTACTTTAAAATAAGCTACTTGCTCAATGTTGCCTGCACCAATAGATATTAATAAGAAAAGTTAAACTGAATATTTGTACTGTGATTAATTAATATTTTCACAACTGAAATAACAGCGCTGAGGTAGTATAAGTAAATTTTAACATGCTGGAGTTGTTTTAAGACAAATATTTATCCAATCTACTTTTTCGATTTCTGTTATTCACTCTCCGATTACAGAGGGAGTGTATTCCCTTCTAACGAAAGAAGTACAGTTAAGTGTAAACAAGGTGTAAGATACTGTACTCAACCTTACAAAATTTTATTTCTCTGTATTAATAAGTTAGGTAGAGCTTCAACCTAAAATACAAATATCACAGATTACATTAAAGCTGATCAGCTTATTTTTAGCTTTAACCTTTTAAATATTTCTAAGAATAAAATAGATTGCTATTTAGATCTAAATTATCATTATTTATAAACCCTTTTTTTAGTTATTCAGATTTTTTGCCTTGCACCTCCAGGGTCAGAGTTGGTCTTGGGGTCTGTGTGCATGGAGTTTCCATGTTCTCCCCGTGCTTGGTGGATTTCCTCCGGGTACTCTGGTTTTCTCCCACTGTCCAAAGACATTAGCCTAACTGGCATTCCCAAATTGGCCGTAGCGTGTGAATGCTTGTGAATGCGTGTGTGTTGACCCAGAGGTCCATCCACAGTTTTAAAATGAGAATAGATACAACTGTATTCATAACGGCCCGTAGTTGGACTAAAGAGGTTCTTAGATGGATGAATAAATGAATGGATGGATGAATGGCTAGATAGATTAAACCAGGTAATCAGTGAAATGGGTTAATAACTACAATATAAGTAGTCATTTTATTTAAATATAATAAAATTAATAACTTAAACCAGATGTAACCCGCTGAGAAATGAAGGTTAGAAGGTAAAATTATTTTGAAGTATGACAGTGTAATGTAAATGGCATGTATTTATACTGTATATACTGTCGAACATGTAAGTGTTGTTTATAAAGTATGTTATTCTGGTATACAGGTTATGTTATTTTTATGTTTAAAATGTATGGTCACATCTAGAAGTGAAATTAAGAGAGTTTAGTGCACGTGCTTGGAATTGGCCAATCATTCAAAAGATCAATACTGAGTGGCAAACTTTTGTGATGTGTGTGTTTAATATATTTTGAGTATTGCATTTTAGGTTTATTGTACATTGGAGTAGCTAGATAACTAATAGTTAACAGTTACCTAAGAATGCAAAATTAGTATAACTTTTTACGTTGGTATTTCGGGTAAGAGAACCCAGGACGCCCAGGCACTTTAGCTTGGCAAAGTGATCATTGACCAACTCATGATCGACTACTATCAGGATTAGTTTGACACAAATACCTTCAGGACCACTCTGACATGAGTAATATCATTGCATGTGAGGTATTTCATGTGAGGTGGTGATGATCGAGTATACAGGCACTGGAGCATTCAACTCTACGAATCCTTTCATGTCACATGTGTTCTAACATTCATAAATTACCTTTATTTGGTTAGTAAGTTCCACCAGTCATGGAAGGTTATGTGTTGGTAAAGCAAAACACAGTATCTGGTTGTTTGAATTGTACTGCGACGTTGGGTGACTAAAAAGGCGCCTATATAAATAAAATGCATTATTAATATTATTATTATGATTATTTCTATTATAAAAAAAACTAATTATAATATGTTGATAATAAATTGCGTTTGTAGTCGTATAAAAGTAATATCACACTTAAGGTCATGCTGTTGTGCTAAATATCAGCTGTGATATATTCAGGACTCATGCCTGCATCCTCATGCCTACGATCCATATTCAGCACAGCACTCCCTTGCATGTGATATTGCTTATGTACTATATTACAATATACAAACTCCCAGATAATATTCCAGTTTACAAGATCTACTGTATTATTGTATAAATAAATAATTACAAGTTTATATGAATCTCTCTCTCTCTCACATACACTCTCTCTCTCTCTCTCTCTCTCTCTCTCTCTCTCTCTCTCTCTCTCTCTCTCACTTACACACACACACAAAATTCTATTTTCTCCAATATATCCTGGCTCAGCTGGCTCATCATGACCATCAGTGCCTGCTCTGGCTGTGCTGTTTGTTGTCTCTGAACAACAGAAATTTGTCTAGATATCAGGATTACATGTGTGAAAAAATATGTATTGTTAAATCTGCTGTTGCTGCTTTTTTGTTCCCAGAATATCTTCAAAATTGCATGCTTTGGCAATACTATTTCTTATGATGGCTCTGCCAGTAAAGCCTATTTGAACTGAACCTTTTGGACTCCGAGTGCAAGTAAAGTTCCGCTCTGTTACACAGAGGCTAGGCTTAGATTTAAAATATCCGAGGACTGAAGCCCTGCATATTTGGACCCAACACCTTCACTTCCTGAAACTAAATTAAAAACTCACTGGTTATGCTTCACAGACTCCACTCTGACAGCGACTGATTTATGCGAAATGTGGACTACAGTAGCGACAAAAAGTAAATATTACAAAGTCAGTACCTCAGCAGGTTGCAAGACTACTTTAATATTGCAAAAAATAATCTAAAATAAGAACTAAGGCATTTGTTCTCCATAAGACTTTTTTTGCCAACTTTATGATATGCTTCTTCTTTGCATTTTGCATCAATGCAGGGTTGCAGGTTTTTTTTAAGTTATTGAATCATTCTCTTTTTATGCTTCTCATAAATTTTTGGGCTAAGAGAGGAGTGGGGAGACATAACCTGAGAGGGGAAGTTATTTTATAGAAGTTGGTTAGTGCTATAAAATGCAGTCCCCTTTAAAAGTATTGGAATGGCACGACCATTTGTGTCTTCTATACACTGAAGACATTTATGTTTGAGATTTAAAATTATATGGGATGATAGAATTTCAGCTTTCATTTTCTGATACTTACATTTAGATGTACAGCATTAACCAACTTAGAATAAGCACCTTTGTACATTAAATTGTAGGTGTGCAAAAGTATTGGAACATATAGTGTAGTAAATAACATTTAATTTGTATATTGTTTTAACAGTGCACACTGTCACAAAGCAGCTTTACAGAAATTTAAATTCTGGATAAAAAGAGTACAGCTTTATCAATGTAAAGTTTAAAAATTTGAAGATGAATCAACTTGGTCTGTCCTCTTTGCTTCGATAAGCTTACTGAGGTCAGGAGAGACACAATCAACGCAAACATCTTGGGAGTCAGAACGTTCTCTGATTATTAACAGGAAAAGACATAGTTTTTATAAGTTTGGCCACACACCTACTGTAGTGCCATATGCACATCTGTTACTTCAACAAACATAAATCATTTTAAAATGCTCTCTAAGAAGGTGAAGGATGCAAGGAAAACTTTACTTCGTTGAGGTTGCCCGCTGTTAATTAATGGAGACTTGGATATGGAACTGCGAATGGCAATTTCAGTCCTGAAACTACCAGAGCAAAAGTGCAAATCCAGCTGCAAGCCAATATCAATTCTCCCCTTTAACTTCAAGATACTAGAAAAGCTGTAGCACAGTAATCATGATCATACGTACAGAGAAATAACATTTCTGTGTCTCCTTGATTGTGACGCTTGACCTTAGTGCAGCTTATGACACCACTAATCATATTGATAGATTAGAAAAATATTGTAGGAGTAAAGGGAACAGCCCTCTTTTGCCTCTTTAAGGTAAGAGAGGATTTAAGATATTTATTAATTCCCAGGGAAACTGCAGATGTTATTTGATTTTTAGTTTCGTGTTCTACAAGGTTCAGTTTTAGGCCTGTTGCTTTTTTCTCTCTCTATATATATATATATGTATGCTTCCTCTGGGTAATATCATTTTTAAACATGGTGTATGTGTCCACTGATATGCCTTTCTGTTTCATCATGTGCAGCAGTAAAAGACCTTGGTTTAATTATTGATTCCATCCTTTCATTTAAAGCTCATATAATGGATAATATTACAAGGATAGCATTCTTTTATTTCAGAAATTGTGCTAAGATAAGAGATTGTGATGTCACTACATCATGCAGAAAAATTAGTTCATACTTTTGTTGCCTATAGGTTGGACTATGTAATGCCTTACTGTCTGGATGTTCCATCAGGGGAATTAAAAAAGTTCCAGTTCTAAACCTAGACGGTATAACCATATCACCCTCATTTTATTCACATTGCATTGCATCTAAAAAGTAAAAGTAAAATTTGGCCTTGATTTTAACTATTTCTTTTGACCTATAAAGCACTGAGTGTTCTAGCAATCCAGTACCTGAGTAAAGAACAATTAATATGTGGGTGCATGTCCTTTGCTTACAGTAATTTAATTAATTAATTGATTAAACTCAATATGCTAAAGATTTTATGTATCTTTAAACAATTTAAACAGGTAAACAGTCACAAGCCGCCTTTATCTTGTGCGTAGGGTATGCAGAGTAGCAGTGGAGCGCCTCAAGATCATGCATTCTCAAGCTGCTTGCAAACAGGGACCCATTTACCTTTGAAATACATTACACAGACCCCAAGCAGTACATATTCATTTGAGCCAGAGTGCTTTTCATTCGTAAATTTTCCACAGAGCACAGAGGTCTAAGCTGATGTTATTTATAGGTCTACTTTGTTTGAGTTATCGAGGTTGAGATTGTGCCCATTCAATTTAAGAGGCCAGGCAAACAAGCCAATACCTCGAAGAACTTGGCGATAAATTAAGTAGTTCTGATTTTTTGGTTTCTTTTTGGTTTTTTTTTTTTTATATTTTTGGTAAAAATATAAAGAAATCATGGATGCCCAGACTTGTGTCCCATTGCTCATTCAGTTTTATATGTCTAATAATTAACTTTTTATTATGTTATTCTACTATATGTAGCGTCGACTCCCATACAAAAAAGCACAGACAAAAAAAATCTGTGAGAATGATTTGGACCCTTTGTAAATAATTTTTAATTAAAAACCAAGGAATTAGCATTATTTGTCTCAAACTATTGAAAAAATTTTTAAGACTCAAAACCATATTCCACGCGCAACTCGGGAACGATAACTGAGCATATTAGTTTAGCACCTTTGAAATGTTCTTTTCCTATATACATTTTTGCATTTTTTCCCCCTCAAAGTTATGTTCAACAATTGTATTTTCCGTCTCATAGTCCCTGAGCTAATAAGCACAGCTATCTCAGGCTGCAGCCAGTAAGTAGACAATATAATAAAATATTGGTGCACGATTTAATTTATGTTCTGGAACCGCTATTCATTACAGAATCTAACTCTTCAGCACTGGGTATTTCTTTTAATTTCCTACTTATATTCACTCACACATTATTAAGTGAAGCATTACATATTTGCTTTTTTTTTTTTCAAAATGAACACAAGCATGAAGAATTCAAAGTAAGGTTAGATGAGTAGGTCCTTAATATCCTCTGTGAAGCAGGCATGAAAATTAAACTTAATATCTTTAATCATACCTTCTTCACATTAATTTGATTTAAGAAACATGAGAGCATGTTCCACAAACTTCAGCTATTTCAAAATATGCCTTATAAAAATAAAAAAAAACTGGAATAGACATATGCTTTAAGGTCTGCAATCATCCAAAAACCTTGCACTTACAAATGACACATTTCTCCGGATTTTACTAAAGAAAATCTGTCATAAAAATCAGATTTGTTCAATTTTCATGTCAGCAAAGAATTATAACTACCATGTCAGGTACGTTGTTAACTCCACAAGGGGCTTTTCTTTTCTTTTCAGGAACAAATCCCAATGTGACCAATAATTATGTGCAACCATTTTAAAAAATAATGTCTGACTGTTTAAATCATATGGATATACAGAACTGTTCAAAAACCTTAAGCCACCTCTCATTTCTTCATTTAAATTTATATTAAATCATGTAGATTAAATTAAAGAAATGGGAACAAAATAATAATACCCTTTGACCAATTCATATTGAGACGTGTCACTACTTATACTCTGTAAAGCCTTCATAACGGCTCTAATCTGAAATGCTGTTAATTGAGGCAGGTAACTCTAAACGAACTTCTCCTCTGCAGCATGAGGGATGGACTTCATGAGAGCCAGTTTCATCATGGTGCTTGATGGGATTTGCAAATGCACTTGACAATATTCTTCTTGCAAGAACCGTTCCAGAACGGCTGACCTTCGGACTGTTGCTGTTGTTACTTTATTACCTAATTCCATATGTGTTATTTCATAGATTTGAAATCTCTAATCTTGTTCGAAAATGTAGAAAATAAATCACTAAACAAAATCAGTGAACTAGATGGTGGGTCCAAACTTTTGACTGATACTGTGCAGTATGTGTGTGTGCATGTGAGTGTATGTTATATTAATAGTGTGTATTTAAAATAAAACATACTAAACGTGTTCAGCCTTCTCACATTTAAAGATCATTATGAAAGATCTCTATTAAAAAATTGCATTCTGTACACAAGCACCTGAGTTAATGGTGCAAAGAACCATTATGTATGTTCATGAAATTATAGCTTATAGGTAATGAGATTTCATTTCACCTTCCAATTTAATTTTATTTGTGTCGCACTTTAAACAGTGCGCATTGTCGCAATGCATCTTTACAGAAATAAAAGAACATAAAAGAAATAAATAATATGTATTCATCTTTTGAACTCAAGCACACATGTCTGTACTGTATAGCAATAGCAAAATAATTGGCCTTGCTGTTCCAATATTATTAAGCTACATGCCTGCTGGTTCACTCGATATATGAAAACATTTTCTCAGATCCATTGTGCATATAGGTGTGCATGTCAGACTTCAGAAATCCCAGATAATTCTGCATTTTTAGCTGCCTGGAGGTGAATATATTTTCTCCCATCATTTTCCTTTATATTTTAGTTAGTTAGACGGAAAAGGACAATATTGAAAATCTGATCTCTATGATATTACAGTTCTTCCTTCCCACTGGCCCAGAAATTCTGATGTTAACCGGTTTTTAAGAGATTAAAAACTACAGCAAAAAGCCAAAATGATCAATATGTTGAAAATTCCTTTGAGGAAAGGCAGCTGAGGATAAACAGCAGAAGACCACATCGGCTTCCACTCCTGGTGTCTACGGATTGAAATCTGAGGTTATACTGGGCAGCTGAAGACCCCAAACAAGCCCAGATAATGCACAGTTTCGTTTAGCCTGTGTAGCTAGTAGTCACTGAGATCACGGTTTCTTCATTCTAATGTCATATATGAACATTAACTAAAGCTCTTGACTTACATTTTCATGACGTTATGCATTGTCCATGATTGGCTGATTGCATAATCGAATAAATGGACCGGGGTACACATGTTCCTATTAAAGTGGCAACAAAGTGTATGTACAAAATAATACCTATATAAATTTGCTGCTTTCTAGATGTTCTTTTTTATATATAACTATTAACACAATTATGATGAATAAATAATAATATTTAGAATAATATAAACATCTTTAATAGAAATCTTTTTTTTTAATGATTACTTTTTAATAGCTGTAATTAGACATATTAGATGGCTCTGGAGAATCTTCAACTGCAGTTTGTAGTCAAATAAAAACAAAAATAACTTTACTCTTAAGACACTCAATAAGAAACACTTCACGACCTTACAGAAGTCAAATGTGATGCTATTAGCAGCTTTGAAAACCAGAAAAAGGATTTTAAATTGCTTCTAAGTGAAATGGGCAGTCTGCGCAGTGGTGCTAAAGTGGTTCTACCGGTTCTGTTTTCTTTTTCAGTGTAGAATAAATTGCTTGAACAAAACTACTTTGAATACTTGAGTAAATACAACTTTTTTCCTCCCATCTTTTTCAATCCCGTAGGAGTAATTTTTGTGGAGAAAGGGTATCATCTTTTGCTTATCTTCTGAATAACTTTGTAAATGGCCACCATGCTCGCTAGTAATTTTAACTTAGATTTTGAAGTATATAGGAAATTACAGGCTACAGCGGGACTAGGCATGTGACAGATACTATAGACAATTGGGATAGGAATCACCAGTCACCTCCGGATACGATATTATTGCGATTATTGGGTGCCGATTCGATTAAAATTACAGTACTATAAGTACCACGATTTTATAATTATCATGATTCAATATTGCATTTTTACTCAATTTTATTACAGTTGAAAGTGTAACAATTAATAAAATTTAGTCTGTTCCATATAACATTAGTTTAATCACCTAAACACCATCATTTAATCAATACAGGTAGTCCCAGACTTACTAACAATTTCTGTTCCAGGAGCATGTTCGTAAGACTGATTTGTTTTTAAGTCAGACAAAGTAAGTCTAACTGTATACGCCTTTGACACGAATATACAATGTAAAGCATACCAATCCACTTGACTAAAACTGTACCCTTTCCCCACACTGCTATCACTGCGGCTCTTTTGACACAGAACGTCACGTGATCACAACTGAACTGTAAAGGCGAGAGTGTGTGTGTGTGTGTGTGTGTTGTTTTATTTTTACTTTATATTTTTTATTAATTATTTTTATGTATTTATTTTTTTGGGCTGTAGAATTAATAATTTGAGTTTCCATTATTTCTTATGGGACAATTAAATTTGGTTTTATTATGCTCGTAATCCGAGGTTCCACTGTACAATATTCAGTGACTATATACACTGACTTCACTTCACGGAATTCACTTACACAATGAAAATATTGTATATAATTGTAAATATTGGTATCTGGTGCACTGCAGTGTCTATTTTTGTACAATACCCGTGAGCTAGTTCTCTAAATAAACCGGAAGTAGAACCGAGATCCGTTCCTATCTACGGTAATTCGTAACTCAAAAGTTTGTAAGTCAGGCCCTACTTGTACAAACTAACTTCAAATACAATAGATTGACATAATTGGCGTTGTCGGCATAGGATACCCACGGCTGGTTGCTGCCCCTTGGGGTCGGCGGCCCTACGCAGTCAGCAGGAACTGGGCCAACAATAGGAACAAGGTAAGCAGTAACCTGTTATTAAAATTATGCTGTAGTTTTTCTGCTGTCTGTGAGGGTCGGATGATTGTTGGGGGACGTACTGGCCCCGGGAACCAAATTGATTAAAAATTTAAATTTTTTAGTCTTTAACATTTTACATTTTACATCCACCATA
Source organism: Clarias platycephalus (assembly GCA_030068275.1). Lineage (NCBI taxonomy): Eukaryota > Metazoa > Chordata > Actinopteri > Siluriformes > Clariidae > Clarias > Clarias platycephalus. The sequence goes on along the minus strand of JAQQZT010000033.1, from coordinate 7,149,578 downwards.
ATTATTATTTCTGATAATTAAACTTGTCTTGGACTTTGGAGCAATGGAAAAAAAGGTCATGTGGTTTGAAGCATATAAAGGAATGATGAATGTACTGAATGACCAGACTGTCCCAGCTATGGCATTTTAGTAAAAGAGTGGTACAGGGAGAATTAGGAATCATTTTCATAAATGAATGGGTCACCATGTGTACTGTAATCAAAGCTAAAGATGATTAAATGAAATACTATATTATGTGACTTTTCTTTCTGGCCAGGCAGAGAACAAAAGATATTCTAGACTATTATATAGAAAGAGTTTGAGGAAGAACCAAATATGGGTGTGATTGTCAGGTGTCGAAATTTGTTTTATTTTATATTTATAAATGTATTTGGCAATATACTGTAGTGTTATAATATAGAACACAAGGCAGTACATATGTACTCTTCAATCAATCTCAAATGAACACTTTAATCTAGATTAAACATGAACAGAAACACTGTGTGAATTAACAACTACAGTATTATCAAATCATTTACTTTCCTCATTTATGCCATTTTATTATAGTAACCTGACATTTTATTTATGTATATAATTTCCTGGACATTGAATATTCTGGTGTTCCCAAATTGACCGTAGTGTGTGAATGTGCGTGTGTGTGTGTGTTCCCTGCGATGGATTGGCACCCTGTCCAGGGTGTACCCCGCCTTGTGCCCTAAGCCTCCTGGGATAGGCTCCAGGTCCCCGCGACCCTGAATGGAGGATAAAGCGGTATAGGAAATGAATGAATGAGTGATTGAATGAATGAATATCCTGTGTAAATGCACATTTTTCCTGATACTGATTCTCAAGAATTAAATGAAAATGAACCAGGTTTTTCCTTAACCTACATTTACTTTTTGTACCTTTGGAAATATGCCTGTTTCTAAGCCTTCATTTATCATAGCTAATAAACCGGGACTAATTAATAATGTCTAATCCACCAGCTGTGGATTTTAAAGAATTTAATGGTGTAACAATTTCCCAAAGCTTTAGTTCATCTGTTATCTTTAATGCATCTACACCGCATCATAGACGAGTAAGTAGGATCCCTGATGAGGCTTATTAAGGTAAAATATCTAATCGAATGTTACTGATTTTATCATTGAAAAAACAGGACTGCAGAAGTCCAGATTTCTCAGAATTGGACCGAGATGCCTCCATGAGCAAATTACACAGTGGAGAGAGGTTTCAAAGCCAATCAATAGTTGAAAATAACACCACTGGAAATGATTTTTCCCCTTTCTGTATTTTGGAAGCACCTGAGCACCATATCATTTCAGGGGTATAAATATGACAGAATTTTTAAAACTTCATTCATACCAAGAGCGGTTTAAAAATAGCCTTAAAGATATACAGTAGTCGCACGGTTTTATAGCAAAAGACAATAAATGCCATTTTTGGACTTTAAATCATTTTGTCAAATTGTATTTTCGAACACACAAGATTGTCTATAACTAAATATTTAATTTGAAAACTGCTATATAACCTTATTTTGCACATTCTGAGCAAAATATTGACACAGCCGCCAGATATTTTACTACTTTTAGATAATTTATTACTTCAGTTGTAGTCACTACAGCATTAATAAATGACAGGTTTGCACCAATTAACACATCTGTGATGTGTTCTGTGAAATAGCGCATTATGCAATTTGGACCTTAAACACCATGTTATATTACTTAACAAAATGTAAAAGAAGCAAGAGTGATTTGTGTTCAGTGCAAGAAGCTCACAGATGCATGTGCAATGTGAGGAGATTTTGCACTCGCGTTGTCTGGCTCTGTCCTCTTTTATTGTAATGTTAGAAATTTTTAGGGATGCCTGATAGACATGCAGTCAGTGGATGAATGAATGGACATGATAGGGAGTTGTCGTCAAGTACCAAAGTGGAACCAAAACAAGTAGAGGAGGAGGCTGATGGTGCTGTAAACTAACGTTTGTGTATTTTTTTATTTTTGTGTAATTTTTCTCATAATCTTAAACAATCTTTGTAATAAAAAAATTAAGAAGAAAATCACATTCAAACCATGAATTTGTTTTATATATTATTCAAAATCAACCTATTATCAAAGCATATTATTAATGGGCCTCCGAGTGGCGCAGTGGTAAAGTGCTCGCCCTATCATCCGGGGATCGCTGGTTCGATCCCCGGGTGATGC
>JAQQZT010000033.1:7123376-7134038 GCA_030068275.1 Clarias platycephalus | reverse complement strand
GTTGCAATTTTAGCGTTAAATTTTTTTTTTTTTTTTTTTTTTTTGCAATGTCATTCCCATATTCCAGTAGTGGTAGAAATTACTCTTTATAACGTTATAACGTACGTGACATAAGGGACATTTGTTGTCTGAAGCATTCCCGTTAACACACACTTTTTTTTGGGTTGCAAAAATTAATTTATTTATTTATTTATTTTTATATTATCATCATTGACCTCTGTTGTTTTGCTGGCACAGATCAGTCGCTTGGGTTTTAGACAACCAATTTTTCAACTGTATTTACAGACACTATTGCAGTAAAACACTTGTTCCCATTTCTTTCACTTAATTTCCAGTTTATTTTTAATATGAAGAACTCAGGGGTGGTTCAAGAACACAGTAGTTTGCACAGTACTGTGTGTTAACTTGATACATAAATAGTAAAATACAGAACCTTCCATTCTTAATCTGTTAATTCAAAAACTGACAGGTTGATGCCATCAGGATCGTGAGCGCAGAACCACATTTCTAGCTTCTGGAACAACACTCGTTCTCGGATTGCATTTCGTCCACCCCATTTATGTGTATTTCCCAAGTGCACCTAGTGTCAATGCTGCACTTTGCACTGGTTTAATGGAAAGAGCAGGCCTACCCACACATCGACACTATCGATATGTTTACATAGGCTTTAGAATGAAGTGAGAGGAAGCTGATAAGTGTGGGCTATGAAAGCAAGTTTCTTTTCATCCAGCAGAGCCGGAGATAGACAGTGTGAGAGGGACTCGTGGATAGGGATTATCCAAGGAAAGACTTAAAACTTCTGCAGAAAAAAAATCCGTTTTATCCACCTTATCAGGTAATTTAATTCACTCTTTCCTTCAAATACATACTTACACATCTTACACAAGTGTACTTACTCTGTAGCCGCACTTAATAGGCTCATATATCTTTTAAAGACAAATTGTATGCCATCCTTGTTTTTGACATCACTATTGCTAAAATGGTTGTTAAACATACATTGCTTTTCCTAACAAACACATCTCCTGTTGTGCACTTGAGTGGACTTTAATGAAATTTTTCAGGTCAATGTTGGTTCCTTGGCGCTTCATCGATTCACTAGATAATTATGTGTGCCTGAATTACTCAGGGAAGATTACGAATTTTTAAAAACCCATTAATTATTCCATGTAATCAATTTGTAAGAGCAGTGAAACAACGAAAACGATGCATACCTCGAATTTTTCCAGGCGCACACACACACACAGAGCAGAAAAGCAGTGGATTAAGGCATTGCTCATTAATGTGAAATGCTCATGGCCATTTCAAAACTGATTAGTGTCACTAGCCTGTTGAAAAGCTGAAGCTCATTATGATGAGCAGTGATAAGTGTCATATCGAAAGCCTGCGGAGTTATTTTAACATCCATTTTCTATCTTTCTCTCCATTCTTTTTTCTTTTTCTTTTACTTTCACTGCCATTTGTTTAAATACACAATGAAATTGAATTTCTGTCAAACTAGTGAGGGCATTATATGACAAGCTGTCCATAAAAGCAACTGAACTGTCTTTGGGCTTTTGATTGATAACAGTTTGCTTAGACGTTTCTGCTAAACAGTACACCTGAGCATTCATGGAGTTATCCAATCAGGTAATGGTGCAGCGTTGAATTGCAGAAAAATCATGCAGCTACATCCATCAGCCTTAACATCACCAGGTGGATTGAATAGTATTGAAAGCCAACTGATGACAGGGTCATGGGCACCCAAGTTCCTGGTGGAAGACCTGAACAACCAAAGGGCAGCCCATCCAGCCCAATTGTACAGAAAAAACAGTACAGCAGAAATCACAGGAGAAAAAAAATAATGCTGGCCAAGCTAGAAAGGCACCAGAACACCCACTGTGCCACAGCTTGCCTGTGCATGGGGTCCAGCAGGCAAAGAGCCCAAGACCAGCCTCCAAACCCCCCAGATTCCAATCTGATCAAGCATCCAAGGGCCGGACACACAAATGATCTGATCCAAGGAGGCACCACTCCACAACTCACAAGGTTCCGCTGCCAATGTCCTGGTGCCAGACACCACAACACACTACCGGAGGTCTTGTGGAGTCAGTTTGTGGAGGTGTTTTTAAAATTATGGTTTTAAAACTGGTTGGTGTACAGGCCACGAGCTTCAGTTAAAGTCCACCTCAGACATTAGCATGGTGAAAAATGGGATCTCAATCACTTTTGGGATCTCAATCACTTCTGGCACATCAACCAGAAGCATGGTTGATGTGCCAGAAGTGCTGCAGAAGTCCATAGATTTTCATACACAATACTACTGTATGAAGCATTTACATGAAATGGTGTGAAGGAAAAAATAGCCGTTAAATGGCAGTTCCGTGGGGGCAAACACCTTGTTAATGCAAGAGGTCAGAGATGAATGATCAGATTGGTCTGACCAGGTCTCCACAGGAACTCAAATAACCACTCTTGAAAACAATGATGAGCAGAAAAGTATCACACATCATGGTGAACCTTGAGGCAGATGGGCTACATCAGCAGAAGACCACATCAGGTTCTGTCCCCTGTCAACCAAAAACAGGACTCTGAAGATACAGTGGGAACAGGGACACTGAAACTGGACATATGAAGACTGGAAAAAGACCAGGTGATGTTTTTGCAATCTTCAACTGTCCAGTTAAAGTGAGTTCTGTTCCATTCTCTTCATAGCGTTCTTTTATCTCCTCTACATTCTTTGCAAAAAAGGATGGTTGTACTTTTACGACCATCCTTCGTAGTTTTCCACACTGCTGTGACTGAGCAATTGTGCACCATGCTTCCTTACTCTTAATATCTTGAATTATTCACTCCTTTCAAATAAAAGTGTTTTTCTATCTTCCTTATCCAGGTACCATGCATCAGGTGTGGCTGTTCTCCATGGCACAGTGTGTGCTGTCAGCATCTGTGATTGGCATGAACGTTAGGTTGTGTATGCTCTTAGGATCAGACAGCCATGTTAAGAGTGTTTCATCTTGTCTAAAGCTCTGTTTGGGCTGGGTGGGAGCTATCGGGGGTGCCATGGACATTCCAGTTAATATGCTGCTGAACCTGAGGAGCACCCAGTGCTTGTACACGTGCATCATGCTGGTGTGCTTCCCCCTGCTGGTCAGACAGTTCACTGTGTGGCTGCTGGTGCTTCTCACCCTCAACACGCACCTACACTGCCGATTAGGACACAGGTGAGTTGCAACTTCTTGACTGGAATTGGTTCACATCTGGATGTAGGCCAGGTCTAAACACTTGTTTACATGTTTTTCAGGTATGCAGGTTTGGTAACACGTCGGCGGATGCTATGCCTGGTGCTCCTCATCTGGATTTGCTCTGTTGTAACTGCCTTTTCACAGTTTATCGTGGGCAACTCAGTAGACACCTGGGGCATGGATGAGTTGGGATTTATCTGGCCCAATCAGACTATGCATAAGCCCCAACCTCACCCCAAACCTCAATCAGTGATTGGCAAGTACCTTCCTTATGGTGGATTCCTGTCCAAGTTCCTGGTGGAAGACCCGAACAACCTCACCTATGCAGAAATTCATGGCAGCCACTGGGGTGTCTGTGCTCATGACACAGTTCTCAGCCCAGCATTTTTGGTCTATGTCTATGATGTTGCTGTTCTTTTCATTCCCTTACTCATTCTACTGGGCTTGTATGTAGATCTTAGCTGTGTAATGTCACGACAGACTATGATGAGTCTCTCTGAGCTCCAGATGAAAACCTCAGGCTGGTCTCGCTCTCTAGTTCTGTCCTTATGTCTCCTGGTTCTCCTGTGCCTACCAGTACACACCATCCATGCTTTGCATCTCTTTGCCCCTAGCAGCCAGTGGCCTCTTTGGGCAAATTATATGGCCTCTATTCTTTTCCAGACTTATGGTTTGGTTCCTCCAGTTCTTTTTATTTTTTCTCCGACAAAAGCAACTTCAGGTTGCGAATCTCTGGTGCTAAAAACAGCAAGGCCTATTCCCCCCAAACCATTGGAGTTCTGTTTATCTGAGCCAATACCAAAAGGTAAAACACACCAAAGGGTGATGCCATTATGTTGGTTTTCACAAAATCCAAATGCATTTCATTGTTCTGAATGATGTTCAATGGGCACCATGCAGAAATGTAGTGAATTAGAAAGTACAGATATTTGTTGTACTATGTAGTGGAGTAAAAGTTAAAAGTATACACCCATAAATACTAACTACTCATACAGTATAATGTGTACACATATGTGAAAATTGTACTTAGTTACTTTTTGCAACTCTGGCTAAAACTCATTTTAAAAACCGGTGTTGCCGCGGTGACTGTGATGCATGCGCCATGAAAATAACGTAAGCAATTCTTCCCAGAATTTTTTGAATAATTATAATTTCCTGTCAGCTGGCTGTAATTCTCAAATTAATATTCCCCTGACAACCAGCTCAAATAGCAGTAATGGTGCTGTCCTAATCGCACGCCTCGGAAGGATTAACTGGCTACTATAGCCCAGAGATGAAGACTGATCTGAGCATGTTTAATTAAACCAAGAGTAATAATAACATCTAGGATGGGAGGCTGTAATAATTGTATTCTAACATAATTGACCTCAGATTTCATTGCTATTTGATTAAACATGCATTTCTTGTATGTAGCCTGAATAAAATGCATAACTCTCTACTAATTGGGTTCTTTATTATATCGGACAGAGTGCCGACAAAAAAAATGACCCTGTCTGATATTCAAATTGTACAAAGGTCTTGGCTCTTTTCCCTCTCATTTCACGCACTTACTCTCCATCTCCCTTTTTTTAGACAGAAAGCCCCTCTTTCGTCCTGTGCATTTTACATTTCACTGCATTATGATTTAAGTGGTCCCTTCTGACTATTGCTTCATCCGTCTCCACTGTTCATCGCTCGCTCTTTCCCGCTAAAGCTTTTTCTGTCTCACAGAAGTGTAGGCCACACAGATCCCTTGCTGCACAGCACTACTGAAAGGTGTAGGACGAGAGAAAAAAAGCAAATTCTCTATTCTGCTTGATGGAGAAGCCCATTCGATTGTACTGTGTGCTTGAAAAACCTTTCTGTTCCCTGCTGGCTAGAACAGCTCCCCACTGTTACCACACCACTTCAATCTAGCCATAGGATTTAATCTTAGCTAGGCTTTCTGCATGACCGAGGTCACTCCACTGAAGGAAGGAAAGGGAAATTCAGGAAGCTAACAAAGTGTCGACATAAGCCATCAGTACTTAAAGGTGAGGTACTGTGTGTCATATTAAACTATTTATATTGATTTTGTTTATCACTTTTTGATAATGTGCTTATTCTTTAGGCATTTGAAGGCATCTCCCATTTTTCTAGGACCCAGCTCCAAAATGTAAGAAATAGTAATAATTTTAAAAATGAGACCATAAACATCTTCATAAGCATCACCTAATTACACTATATGGACTAAAAGTATTTGGCTAAACCTGCAATGACATTATATTGTATCCAAATACATACAGTATACATAAATATAGAGTTGGTGGCCCCCTTTTGCAGCTATAACAGCCTCCACTCTTCTTGGAAGGCCACCCACAAGACTTTGCAGTGTTTCATTGGGAATTCATGCCTATTCATTCTGTAGAGCATTTATGAGGTCAGGATGCTGGACAAGAAGGCCTGGATCGCAATCTCCGTTCCAGTTCATCCCAAAGGTGCTCGATGGGGTTGAGGTCAAGGTCCTGTGTGGGCCAGTCAAGTTCTTCCACATCGAACTCATCAAGCCATGTGTGTCTAGTCCTTGCTTTGTGCACTGGGACACAGTCAGGTTGGAATAGGAAAGGGCCGTCCACAAACTCTTGCCACAAATCTTGAAGCATCGCTTTGTCACATATGACTTGGTATGCTGAAGCATTAAGATTGCTCTTTACTGGGGATAAGGGGCCTGATTGAAACATCTGTATTCAATAATTAACAGGTTAAACCAAATACTTTTTCCATATAGTGTATGTTAAAGTATAACTAAAGTATAACTAAATCTGAAATTCGGCAGCTAGCATTCCTATATATATACATAGGTTTGCTAATTGCCTGTATTTCAATAAGAATTTGTTTTTAAATAAAGCATTTTATGAGTGTTCCATAACCTGTGCTTGTTAACAGTATATTTAACAATATACATATATGTGTATATAACAGTATGTTATGGCTAGAGTACAAAAACTGAAATTTCAACGACTGATTCTTATCAGAGATGATAGATTTTTTTTTATTCTGTTTTTACTTCATTTTTGTATCATAAATAAAATATTAGTAGCAGAGAGACCTGGCTCACAATACATGTCCAGCTCCCATTCATCACATCACCTCAAAGCATTTCCGTTAAATAGTACAGATCAAAAGGAATTTTAAACTATTATAAATTGATGATAACTAAAACCTAGGCTTTGCCTACTTTAGGATATGAAACTATAATGAAAGGTTACAAAATGACTGCCTCAACCACGTTGGCTTATAAGGGAATCACTAAACCAAGCGGGCTTCTGGGATGGGCTGAGTCTGAGAAAGGTCAGCGCACATCTCCCTGGCTCAGTACGCAAGTTTAATGAATAGTCCTCGTATTATTAAATCACAGTGAAGGGTTATAAAACATTTTCTAGCCATCTGAAACGCTTCATTTGTTCTAATGAGTAAAACCGATGAAGCCCTTTTGGATAAGTGGTGTAGAGTCTTAACAATTATAAAAATGAGTCCAATCAACTGACTCTACTGACACCAGCGAAGAGCTTTCACCACTCCTACATGAAGCTTCTTCAGTTTCATATAGTAATAACTAATGAAGTGCTTCAGATAGGTGGCAAAGCATTTTCAGAATGACACTACATGCCCAGTCACTTTGAACTAACACGACATGCCCTGCAAAATGACCTGGGTGGCTAAAAATCATCTTAGACCTGTTATTTGACTTAAACCTACAATCCTGATATGACCAGATAGAAAATGGCTAGGGAGAATTGAGTGGATATCGGCTATCAAGAGCAAATTAGCTATTTCTGGTTATGCCCTTTATGGATCGCTGCCTTGCCGTGGCAAAGGGGCTTGCGTAGTTCAATAAAGCTATGAGCTATGCTGTACAGGGCCACCCAAGACAGGACAGGTCATAGCAGAGAGCTCTGACCAAATGTGATCCACTGGAGAAGGAAATGGCAACCCACTCCAGTATCTTTGCCATGAAAACCCCATGAACAGTACCAAAAGGCAAAAAGATACGGGGGATGGTAGAGAACAGGAAGGCCTGGAGGAACATGGTCCATGTGGTCGCGATGGGTCGAACACGACTTCGCAACTAACAAAAAAGCCATTATGGTTATGCATAGTGGTGTAGTGGTTAGCACTGTGGCCTCGCACATTTAGGGTGCCTGCCACGGGTCCATGGAGTTTGCATGTTCTCCAAGTGTTTGCTGGGTTTCCTCAAGGAACTCTGTCTCCTACAGTCGAATTTCCCACAGTGTGTTATCATTCAGAAAATGCCTGTCAGCTGGCTGTAATTCTCAAATTAATATTCCCCTGACAACCAGCTCAAATAGCCGTTTAATTATTGCCTTGTTCCCAAAGTCCCTGTCATACGGTCCTCTCCAAAAGTATTGGAACAATGTACATTTCTTTGTTTTTGCTATACACCAAAGATGAATCAAAGGTGAACTCGAGACTACAGATCAACGTTTCATTCTGATGTGTTAAACAACCTAGTTTGTTTGAACCCATCCATTTTTCAAGTGATCGCAAATACACTGGAAATTGGAATGTCAATTGGTCCCTGTCACAAATACTCTTTACACAATTAATGGCTCTGAATTCCTACTTTCTTACATTTTGAGTTACGGATTCCATCTGTGAGGGTGAAAACAAGCCATTTCGATGCTGAAAAATGAGGAAAGGAGTCCATGCACAAGCATTGGGCATAGCCAATACAACAATTTGGAATTCCTTAAAAAGATTGAAACAAGTTAACAATCAAAACAACGGCTAGGTGTGCCAAGGGAAGGAAAAAAAAGCATTTGATGAAAAATGCTGTGAATTAAAACCAGAAAAACAAGTCGGTGACATCACCAACAACCTCCACAGAGCAGGGGTGAAGGTATCACAATCCACTGTTTGAATAAGGCTGAAAACAAAAATATAAAGCCCACACTACAAGATGCAAACCCACTCATCAGGAGAAAGAATCAGAAAACCAGATTATACTTTACAAAGAAATTCAAAGAGGATGCGAGAAAAGTTCTGGAACCAAGATGAACCTCTACCAAAGTGATGGAAAGGCCAAAGTGCGGAGAAGGAAAAGATCGACTTATGATCCAAAATATACAAACTCATCGGTCAAGCAAGCAAACTGTGGAGTATCATGGCTTGGGCTTGCATGGCTGCTTCTGGAATGAGTTCACTAATCTTTACTGATGATGTAGCTCATGATGATAGCAGTGGAATGACTTCAGAAGTCTAGAGAAACATTGTCTGCCAACTTACAGAGAAATACATCGAATCAAATTAGATAGCTCATGATGATGCAAAACCCACTGTCAACACAAACAAATTACTAGACCTGACCCCATTTCACATGAGCGCATGCATTTCACCTCCTAAAAATGAGACTGAAGTGCACTATCCCTGAACCCAAGTCTTCTGTGGATTCGAAAAAAGAGAGCGAGAAGAATTAGCCTTGTTGTTCCAGTTCTACAGAGAGGACCGTATCTACTTATATAAAAGATCATTAATACTTTTCACAGAAATAATGAAGACTTGTTTGTATTCACTTCCTGAATTTTCCTAGGCTTTATGTAAAGATAATAGTAAGAAAGTTAAGTAATACTGAAGCAAAAACAGCTGTAGGCTACAAAAACAGGTACATTTTCACAGTAATATTAAGCTTCTTATATTTGATTCATATCACATTAAATGAAATGCAAGTCGAATCACTAAATAGCAGATGGTAGACGTGTTTCGGTATAATGGGAATGGAATTTTTTATTTTCTATGATTGAGATCCAGTAGAGTATAAAAGTCTGAAACCAGTAATAAAAATTATTTCATTTTTTTTCATGCACTACACCAATTTAATTTACATTAACACTGATAGTATTGACAAATGTCTGGCTTTCTTGGCATGTTCACTTTTCTTTTTTTTTCTTTAACGGCAGCATGTGCTTGAGCTGCAGACCTAAATAATCTCTACGGGGTTGCTCAAAACCTCATGATGCATTTTTGATCAAATCTATCGCCTGAACACATGCTTCATCAGGAGAGATTGCACACGAGATTAGGCAAAATCCAATCTTCTGTACAAACCAGTTAACATGGGCGATAAGACAAGTTTGCATGCATTTAAATAGGGACCTTGAAATAGTACAGAATCCTGAATAATTAAAATTCAATATATTGAACATTTACTTTTCTTTTTTTTTTACTGAAACACTCATACTATTTTAAATGAAGACAAAAAAAAAAAAAGGGCCAGATTTCAAACATGGGCTCGGATTCGAATGGAGATCATTGTACTGTATGTGCAAGAAGAAAAGTTCAGGAAATTTAGTGAAACAAAATTTGCATTGCCTTAGGTAGTCCTAATCTGACTTGCAAACCAATCTGAACAGGCTTCAGGGTTCTTGTGTGTAGCAACAAGGGTTTTAAATTCTTCCCGGTACTGTGTAGCCACAAGGTGAGGAGAATAAACCATAGAGAGGGAGTCATTTTAATCTCGAAAGTTCCTCTTTATGGAGTATAATGGAAAGATAACGTGCCATGTACCCTACAGTCCCTTGTTCCACACACCAAGTAGTGTCCTTGATCAGGGGTGTGAGAGATTCAGCCTTAAGTGTTATAAGCGTTGTAGCTCTCGTTAGCCTTGGGCAGATCCACATGGACAGTTGAGAGGCAATACGGAACAACTTAGGAGCGATTACTACTAATAAGTGATAATAAGTGTCGTTTAAGATGACAACGTTATCAGATGTGTATTCCTGCTGAAAGTGTTTCCGTGACCGGTTTTCAATGTGGGTTTTAGCAGGCAGCTGCTCTCCCCTCTTTCCAGTACCGAACCTTGATACCCAGTACCGGACCACGCCTATTTTCACCCATGTTAGGAAAACTTTTAGATCACTTCCTAAATTCGCAGGCCCTCTCTTTTTCCTTTACATAATGTGTCACCTGCTCGGTCATGTGTCGCATGCCGTTTATGATCACAGTAAAAAGAACAAGAAGCTGATGAGTGGATTGAAAAGCCTTCGCTGAGCCTAAGCACATGGAGAAATGGCTTTGATTGCTGCTTGACAATCACTCTTTATGACAGGCCTCTGCTGCGCTTCTGCATTGACAGAGGACAAACACATCGATCAGCAATCTGACGACCTCCACCGGCTTTGTAAATCCCAACTCCACTGGCAATAAACATTCACCAAGTGTGTTCTGTCAAAAGCAGGAATTGATTGCATGGAAATAATGGTGGTGTAATGGACTTTCTTTCCATGGATACTCCCCTCTCTCTCTCTCTCTCTCTCTCTGTGTCTCTCTCCGTGTCTCTCTTTTTCTCTTCCCCATCATCTTTATGATTCATCGCTTCAGCTCTTCTATATTCATTCTTTCATCTTCATTCATTTTATCTCTCTTTGTAAGGCTGCCTCACTCGATATAACCCCCCCCCCCCCCC
>JAQQZT010000033.1:7100017-7112025 GCA_030068275.1 Clarias platycephalus | reverse complement strand
GTGCCCTGCGATGGATTGGCACCCTGTCCAGGGTGTACCCCGCCTTGTGCCCAAAGCTTCCTGGGATAGGCTCCAGGACCCCGCGACCCTAAGAGGATAAAGCGGTATAGAAGAAGAAGATATTCCCCCTACACTAATTCACTTTTCCACGTGTTTCACTAGTGCGTGGATACCATCAAGGTAGAACGTTTCCTCGGTTTGCCAGAGCCATGATCTGCCAAATGCCCAAATGTAAAATGTAAATGAAACACCGGCCCCCAAGGAACTCCTTTAATGGCCCAAACATGTGGAAATGGCTTGGAGCGAGGGAGGTCTGGACTGTAACTCCCAGCTGAGACATGCAAGTCGTGTTGGTGAACGATTGCGGGTACAGTTCCCACGGACAGCTGCGTCTCTTCTGCGAGTTAGCGATCAGGTGTTCGACTCGCTGAATGTTGACGAGAAAGACTGCAGTTGGCTCTGAGCCACGCCGGCCAGATTGTCGTTCCCCGGCATATGGATTTCTTGAAAATGTTTGCACCATTTAAATGTTTTACTCTGACTAAGAGTCTCATCACCGTACTGTGCTTGAAGTCTTCGGTAAACGTCAATCAGTTTCATGCCTTCATTCACAGGAAATTTCATCACAAGTTTGACTTGAACTCCCTTCGTTAAAAATAACGCAGCTAATAGAATCAACCCCTTATTAACAACTCCCTACTAATTTAGAAATAACCTTCTTGTATTTATGCTTAATACATGATTATATTATACATAATTATATATACATAATTCCATTAATCACTGGCTCTCTAACTCTTCAGTTCAAGGTGAAGCAGTGCTGGTGGATTACATATAAAGAACTGCGTTTGACAAACATCTAAGATTATCCTCGTGTGACTTTGTAATTGCTAAGTGTGTAGGCTGATATGAATTGTAGTAAATTGATATAATTAGCTCAGTAATTATCAACACTGTCATGGTTACTCTGGAAACACTGCATTTGAGGGACACAAAATGATACATAGAGTAGAGTATTAATAACACCTGGGTAATCAATGTATTGATCTTGGAACAATTTAAGAAAAGCTCGTCTTAAAACGAATAAGATGACAGACATTATAAAACTGCAGAGAGAGAGAGAGAGAGAGAGAGAGTAGAACCCTCAATCGTCAGGGTGGAAATGGAATCTTATTGCACTTTCTTAATCTGTATGCTCACAATTGCTGTTTTTTTTTTGAGTAATGTACATCCACAACACTTTGAAAAAGTTGCTGAAGGTTTAAGTCAGTGTTTTATAACAGAATTATAATTGCAAATTTGACTAGTGCATTAGTTTAAGGGCATTAAAAGCTGGCATACGGGCTTCGTACCGTATATGATGTGAAGTTCTATTGGAATGGGGCATTATAGTAGTTTTAAATGCAAATGGACCACTTCGGGTTCAAAAGCAACTGAAATGTAGATACAATAACCGAACGGTCCAAAAAAAGGTCAGACAAGAGTTGGAATGTTGAGAAAGTTCAGAAAACTCGGAAAAACATCGGAAAGTCCTGTAGACGCAGTGAGTCTGCGAACTCCAGAGAAAAAACTCCATTTCCTTGTCATTCATTCATTCATTCATTCATTTCCTATACCGCTTCATCCTCTATTCAGGGTCGCGGGGACCTGGAGCCTATCCCAGGAGACTTCGGGCACGAGGCAGGGTACACCCTGGACAGGGTGCCAATCCATCGCTTGTAATCGTCCTAATTCTACACTCAAGCAGCGTTGATTCAATTCAATTAAACTGTATTTATATAGCACATTATATTTATATTAACAACGGTCATTGTCACAGTTGTGATCTTTATTATCTGTTGCTTTTTCATCTTAACTTTCTATCCAACTGATTTTGAGCTTGCTTTGCCCTTTTACATTGTCTTTGTCGGTTGTTTTAATAAACGCTGCACATTTACCCATGTACTATTACTCACTCACTCACTCATCGTCTATACAGCTTTATCCTGTATTCAGGGTCGCAGGGGGCCAGGAATCGATCCCGGACCCTGGAGGGGCAAGGCAACAGTGCTAACCACTACACCACCATGCCGCCCCCATGTAGTATTACTACTTCAGTGATAAGTCTATAAAAAAACATATATACATATATGATTTCAAATCAATTGAATTTTTCAATTTAACTTTGTAAGTTACTTTGTTTGTTGTAGCGCTTTTAATAACTCCTAAAACTCAAGCGGCACAGGTACATGCCGGCAACACAGCACGTACAGGATATGTCAGGTGGAACGAAAGTTATCATGACTTTTATAACGCGTGAATGTTAACGCCACCGGAATATGGGAATGAGGTCGCAAAAACGTTGAACTCTCAAAATTAACATATTATTGTTATTATTATTATTCTTGGTCATACAAACACCCGAAAGCAACAATAAAAACACGTGATCATGTGTGTCTGTGCTATTTCTTTGCCTATGGGATCCAGTTTGTATAGTTGGTTAATATGAGCTAAAATTCATCTCAAAATATTGACTATTTTGTGCTGAAAAAAGGATATGTCACTGTATACTGCACAAACCTGAGCGCTACAGTATATATGTTTATTAAAAAAAATTATAAATAAAATCAGCAAAACAAATAATGGTTAATACGCTCTGAGCTTTAAGGAGTTCCAATGGTCATTGATACAAATCATCTTTTTAAAAAAATCATCTTTTAAAAAAATCATCTTTTTCAAAAAAAGAAACGATATGATATACAATATAACGAAAAAGGTACAAATTATAATCATCAGTTCGTCCCTCATGAGCAAGCCAGGGGCGACGGTGGCAAGGACAAACCCCCTGAGATGATGGATAGGAAGAAACCTTGAGAGGAAAATGATAATCAAGGGTTCTTCTCTTTCATGTGAAATAAGGGAAGTCTTACCTAAGCCCTGCAGCAATGCGGTTTTAATGAATGTGTTATGAAGGTCCAATGTATGTACCTTTTAGGGAACATCTCATTGTTAATATTAAGTCTAGGTGGATTTCTTTGTTCAACTTTAATGTTCTAGGTTCAAGTTTTAGATTTAGACTCGTGTTCATCTTCTCTGAATCTCTCCAACTGCATTTTTTACCTTTCTCATTTCTCCGTTTCATTTTCTAGCCATGTTTGCTCTTTTGCCTCTTCAATCCATTAAACAGACACAGCAAAAGAAACCGCGACAAAATCGGCTGCATTTTCCGTGCTTCACAGCATCCCAGCCAGGAGCTACATCTTGACGAAAAATGTTTCTTGATTCAGAGCAAAGAAGCATGGAAGATTGAGGATCCACTCCCTGTGCTGTCATTCGCTCTGCTTTTTCCCTGCACATTCATCATCTGCTCTTCTTCTTTCTTCTCCCCATACTTTCTCTTTCTTCTTCTTCTGATATCCTATTAATTTCCTCAATCTGTTATTTTCCCTCTTATTTCAGACGCAGATTTTGGCTGATCTGGCCATTAACCAGTCTGTGTGTTTGTCAGTGGACAGAGAGGATGTGGGTTGAACCACCAGGTAACATGTTATGATTCTTACCTGTTACTGCAAATGTACTTATCTTACTTAGTGTTTTCAATGAACAGAGAGCAAGCCAGAGCACAGTTGAAACTCCACCCAAGCCTTCCTCCGCACCCTCACACTGGCATTCTACTGTGGTGCTGAAACCCGAGGACTCGAGGAAAATGCAGCCGTGGAAGCCTATTCCAGATGTCTTGAATCAGTTCCCACCTTATTTTTTTCTCCCCTGCCATTTTAATGTCTTGTTTTTTTAACTTCCTGTGCCCACCAGAGCTGGGGCAAAGCCCAGACAGGTGTGTTTGCACTGTAGGAAGCCACAAGCCACCACCAATCGAGCAATAATAAACTGCATACTGTACCAGTAGGAATACAATGGGATTGCAAAACCTGGTCCTGGTGGGCTTGGAAGGGGAAATAGACCCCCAGTCCATCATAGCCTGATTCAGTTCTTTGAGACGAGGTGAAGGTGGTTGGTGAAAGTTAGATGTTTGCATGGGGATATTCATGAATATCCACTGGCGTCTTCACTAGGTGGGGATTCACCTTGGGGATATCCCCTTGGAGCAGTCACACGATGAGCCTCTTGAAACACACCTTCGACAAAATAAGTGGAATATTATGGATCCGCTGGACACTAAAGACGAGACGACTCAGTTGCCAGTACTGAAAAGCAATCGAGCTTATAATTCCATGGCCAGGCATTTAGGGCAGGATAAAAGCCTAAACCATGTAATGGCTTATTTTTATTGACCAAGCATTCTGGCTGATGTCTTGTTAGCAATGTAAGCTGGTGAATCTGTCAGCCAAATATAGTACCATTGTGCTTATAATCCTTAATCGAGGTCCAAGGTTACAGAAATGACTGACAGGTCAGTGTCAAAGTGCAGCAGGACCAAAGAGATTGACGGTTACCTGGGCAACAGGTCCCGCCTACTTGGTCTCTAAGTGGCAGATTTTTCAGACTCCCTTCAAACAGGTGCACTTGTCAAGGGAAGATTAGACAAACGCTAGCTACAGCATACAAAGCTAACTAGCACACAGAATGAAAGAGTTGTGAACTATGGTTCTATGTATTTGGTTTGTGTTTTATGCCAATTACAATGTTGTTGTTTTTAATAAAAGCCTATAATTACAATGTTTTGGCATGTCCTTTAATCTTGTGTAGCATTCCCATGTTATACTGCATAGACTACTTGCAATATACAGATTAGCATTGGTAGCAACTAGCTAGTGTTAAGCAACTGTAACGTTTCTGACATTGTGTGAATTTTCCCCTCAACGTGACGTGATTACACTTCCTACAGTATGTCCAAATGAATATACATACAAACAGCTCTTGTCCACTACAACCCCTTTGTCTTATGGGAAAATTCGAATGCGTTTCCTGTCGTTGGTCTGTCTCTGGGTTTCTCTGAATGAGAGCAATCACAGAGGACCAGTGCCGCACAGAAAGAAAAAAAAAAAATTATAAATAAAAAATATTCAACTTCTACTTTTTTGACTATCAGAGCCTGCGGAATGGTTTATTTTGAAAAACTATCACATCACCTCCGATTTGCTTCCAGCTGTACCCTCCCCCTCTCTGTAAAAACTAACAAAAAGCTCCTCTGAAAAAGGAATCATATTCAATAATGAGACAGCCGAAGAGACTCTGAGACTGCCAACTAAAAGAAAGCTGTATTTAAAAGAAAATGCCACGGGTCCTACCTAAATTATGGGTTTACTGCAACAGGTGATTTACATGCTCCAAGCCTGCTCTGTATAATAGATGTGGCCTTAAAAGTATGTTTAAGATAACTTCAACTCTGCCGACTTTCAGGATTCCAATCAAAGCTGAATATCCTGAGATCGCCACAAAACCACTGAAAAACCCTGCTTCCATTTTCAACACAATATCTTTAGTGAAACACGGTTATCTGCCATGAAAACGAATTTGCGAAGCTGACTGGACATTAGGAATACACTACGGGTGTAATTGTCTCCCATCACTTGTACAGTAAATGGGACAGTCTCATCGCAGGGATCATAATGATTCTGTGTTGAGGTATGTTGCATCCGTTATACACTTTATTATGCTTATGTCCGTGGTGCGATTCGAGGTGTGGTGGACGCGTCAAGCAATAATTCTTCCTTTACTTCATTTTAAACCTAACAATTTGGCTGCTTGTCTTAAACCTGACAGCTTCCGAAGTAATGAAAGAGACTAACAAAGCTACCTGCCAGGCATTCAAATAATGTCAAATCTTGTCACTATCAATCTCTACTAGACTTGCACATTCATTATATCAACAGCAGCAACATCTATTGTGTTTAAAATGCTTTAAAATGCGGTTTATCAGTAGCTCAGTTAGATAGATTATATAAAAACAAGTTAGAGTACTGGTAGTAGTGCGTGTACTTAGTACTACAACTTGGGTAAGCATTTCAAGCGGCAGTACCGACTTGTAATGGAGTTTATTCTTAAGCAAGTACTTAACCAAGTGGTATTGGCAGATTCAGCACCCTTGCATTAGGAAAGGTTGGGGCCACAGCAACCTTTCAATGTCTCATGAATAGAATCCTCCATCCGTTCAAGGCATTTTCTGAAGTGGCATTTACAATATCCGCGGGCTGTCCCAAGATCATTGATATGGGTGAGACTCACGGCAAATCCGAAAAAGTGTGCAATTGACCGGGTGGGAGTACAGTATAGCAAAAAGGGTGTGTGCTGGGTCTCGATGCTGGCAGGCCATTATTGAAGATTTATACCTAAGGTTTTCGACACCACTGCCCACTGACTGACCTTACTAAAAGGGGAACAGCATAAGCCGGTTCAGTGGACAACGCAGCGTAAGCAGGATTTCTGCCAGGTAAAGGTGATTGTGTGTAGCTTGGCCTGCTGTTGCATTCTCCTGCTTTTGTTCTCGTTCTTGTTCTGCAGACCAGCATGTTACAGTATTTAGAGACCTGGGGGCTGTTTTGTCTAAGGTGGTGGAGAAGAAAGTGCTGTCCATCAGCCGGAAGCTGTTGTTAAGAAGAACCAGTACAGAACGAAACAGTGCCTGGCCATTAAGCGGGCAGTTCTCACCCTCGGATAATGTGGGGTGTCCCTTGTTATTCTCTTTTCTGATCAGGCCTCGATCCAATTGCTCCACGGCATGAAGGATGGCATCTCACACGTTGGTATGTGCCATTCAGTCAGTCATTTGAAGGTAACACCAAAAGACGGGTCTGCAGACCATAGGCAGGGGAGAATTAGAGGCCTGAATGGAGTGGTGGGGGTATTTGACCGCGGGAGCATGGTCAGGTGTCAGCAGTGGATGGAGTCAAGCCAGCAGGTAATGCTGGAGCAGGTAATGATTCTTATCCCTCTCAATTCACAAAAAGTTTAATCATTTGTGTGACTTCATGCTTTCAATGACTTCTGTACCAAAAAAAACGTAGATACGGCTGATGTAGCTTGCAAGACACAGACAAAGTCATGTGCGCTATAGAAAATGCATTTTAACTTGACAGAGCGAATGCTGTGAAGGACGGACACGTTTCTCTTGGGTTATTTTGGGTTTGTTGAGTTTTCCGAGATGCCTCCAAAAGCGTGGACTGAATTAATACAAGGAAGAAGCTCGACTGAAATTCCGCCTGTCTCCCAAGACTTCCTCCACACCTTCACACTCTGGGGTTTCTCCCTTGTTGTTACGCACAACCTATTTATATGATGATATGTTCTTCTTTCAGTAGGTGTTGGCAACTCGGGAGAGACGGAGCCTGCGGAGATCCCAGTAGCAAAAACGAAGCCTTGAACTTGAACTTTAAAACAAGCAATGCGCAGCCGCGTGTGTTTTTGTGTTGATTTTCCTCATTAAAAACTCTCTTCTAAAACACTCTTCTAAAGGAAAAAAAAGACAAAGCTCTGCCAAAAATACGCATGTCTCCTGAGTCCTCCTTCCCACCTCACACACAATGGGTTCTACAGGGTGTTAATTTGTGACTCAGGTCCCAGCATCCACACACACACACACACACACACACACTGACCATTTGTTCTGCTGTCCACTCCAGGAGTGGTAGGAAAAAAAAGGAAAAAGGCAGAGAGGACACACTCTGTTAAGGATGGAGGAAGCATTAAATGAGACTTCAAACTGCCTACTCGGCACCACCAAACAGAGCGACGAGAAAGAGGGTGCAAAGGATGGCAGCCGGATGAAAGATGACATTCCCACCCACCTGTGCTCACTGAGCTGCCTCATTAAGGCGCACGCTTGACGGCTCGCTCTGCCATGCAAAGAAAGAGAGGGGAAAAAGAAAGGAGCAAGGGAGGGCACTGCCTCCAGAGGCTTAATCCCTTACATAACTTCTCAATAATAAATCAGGCGTGGTGAAAGGTATAATACCTAAAGTCAGCATCAATGTTGCATCAGAGCCCTGTACTCCCACTAAAGGATAAAACAGGACTACGAGTAGTGCTTAGATCATGGACTATTTGGTCAGATGGGAGACGGAGTAAGAATTATAATGCAGGAAACACCAAGGATCAGACCCAGTATTGGTCTCAAAGGCGTTAGTGCGTACTTTGTGTACAAGTTTAGAAATGTGTGTGTATCATGTCTGTAGCACATACTGTATATGAAGGATGACACTGACTGGTGTTTTCCCAGCGCTAGCCGCTCCTTCCTCTTGCGTGAGCTCACAGACGCCCCTGATTGGCTGTAGAGCCGTGATTAATGTGGGAGCAGGAAGTACCTCTCATCCCTCCCCTCTGAGAGAGCTCGGCCAATCAGCTCTCTCTAGGCCTCCGGCTGCGAGAGGTTACAGCATCACCCGGGAATCGAACTCGCGATCTCCGGATGATAGGGCGAGCACTTTACCACTGCGCCACTCGGAGGCCCGAGTGCTGGTGTGTGTTAACAAGGAGGCCTCGGATATCACACTGTGCATTTGGGTTATTAGATATGTCAGGTAAACCGGAAGTTATTATTACGTTTATGCCGTGTGGATTTTACTACTAGCAGAATATGGGAATGATGTTTAGTTGGTTAAAATTAAATTAAAAAACTATTTTGTTCTGAAACTAAAAGGATATGTCACTCTATACTGCACAATCCTAAGCCCGATATATGTTTATTAAAAAAAGAAAAAAAGGGCAAAACAAATAATGGCTAAAAATTGATCTGAGTTTCAAGGGCTATGACAGGGTCTGCAATCTTTTTTTTTTGACCAGTTGCACTGCTGCCACATGATTGGCTAATAACTTCACGCATGATCTGGCGGCAGCTGTTCCTAATAAAGATGTCAGTTGCCGATTGAAAGGTTTAGGAGCAAAAGATAAACGAAAGTTCAGCTTCAGCTGTTTGTTTTGGCAGAGTTATCCCTCCAGTTTCCTCTTCAGGAGCTGAAATGAAAGCTTAATTGGTGGAAAACCTTCTACCGTTTCCCCTAATGAAGTGCTTTGTTGTGTTGGCAATGTGTTTTGGGTCATCCACTTGCTCTTGCTGCTCCTCTCAATTAGAGCGGATGCATTTCTCTGGAAATTGGCAGACAGAATGTTGTTGTAGACTTCTGAATTCGTTCTACTGCCACCATCAAGAGCCACTGCACGAGCAGCCATGCCGCGACACTCCACTTCCACCTGCATGATCGACGAGCTTGGACGTTTGGGATCAGGTCTTTTTTTTTTTTTTTTAATCTTTCTCCACACTTTGGCCTTTCAATCACTTGTGTAGAGCGTAATCCTGGTTCCGAAGCTCGAGTGGCTCATCTGTGTCGTTCTTCGCAAATTCCAAATGGCTCTTTTGATTTTCACTGCTGATGATTGGGTTTGCATCTAGTGGTGTGACCTACTGTATATACGTATTTCTGATCCTTTGTGGCAATGCTGGAGGTTTTTGCTGAGGACTGATCTTTATCATCAATATGAACAATATTTTATCATCAGCTGCTGTTGTTGTTTTCATTGTCTGGTTGTAAGACAAAACAGATGTTTTTTCTCCCATAGAAAGGTCTTTGGTCTTAATGTGGGTTTATACTTTTTACCAATAAAAGCATTCTGTCCAGACAAAGGCAGAGGGGCTCAAACTAAGAGCTATAGAACGTTAAAAAAAATTATGCAACACGGCACACGAGTATGTGTTTCAATATTTTGATCATTAAAAAAACAACAAAAGGTGTCAAACATGTTCTAAGTTGTGCTGTTGTTGGTCTTTCGGTTGGGTCGCCATAATGAACCATCAGATCCACACAACCTGGCACAGGTTTTACACCGGATGTCCTTCCTCATGCAACCTTCCCAATTTTAGCTTGGCTTGGGACCGGCATTGGGTTTGGGAATTGGGTGAGAAATGAACACGGGCCTTCTGCATGGCAGGCGAGAAACCTACCACTGAGTCGTGTAACACATAAAAAGATGAAATTCCGGTTTGTCAACACAAATTCATCATGATGTCAAACCTAAATGGGCCTTTTTGTTCAAAGACTAGGGGTATAAAGTAATCTGAAGTAGTCACAATGGTCTGGAGTAGTCGCCTCTTACCATACACCAGCAGTGTGTACTGGTCGGCTGCGCGTCCGTAATTGTTGTGCGCCTGACACAGGTAGGTGCCGTTGTGTGTTTGGCTCAGGCGTGACATGACGAGAGTGGTGCCTGCAATTTCCGCCCTCTCAGGAAGCGTGTCGTTCACTCGTGACCAGTGAATGTCCCGTGGCCTAAAGAAATACAGAGAGAAATAGAAAAGCTTGAACAATGAAGCTAAAATGATTCCCTAAGGGATCTGGGATTGTTAAGAGTTTATTGCTTGCTAAAGGGGTTCTGCATGGAAGCGTTACTAATGAAGAAATTGTACTCTGTTTTATGGTGCAACATTAAAGGGTCTCCCCAAACAGACCAGCCGAAGAAGCAAGACTAATAACGGTACCGGGTACCAAAACCTGCTCTGATAAGAAAATTCAATATTGCATAAAACAATGTGATGCTGAAGCACTAAACGGATCTTCCTTCATTACAATAACCTTCTAAAAACATCTAAAGGTGCTTAAAAAGTATTTTAGCATATTAGACAGTAAGAGGGTTTAATATAATGTCTCATGACACACACGACTCAATAAGTCACACATTTCTGTATCAGGATCTGAATTAATCATATCAAGGAGCACAAGAAGGAACATGGACCACAAACCACTTGAAACGCTTAAAACACCAAAATACCGGCCAATCCTTTTGACACTTGTCAAAAAGTGTTTTCACATATGGTGCTTTTCAAACGGACCAGACTCGGCCCTCT
Organism: Clarias platycephalus; assembly: GCA_030068275.1. Lineage (NCBI taxonomy): Eukaryota > Metazoa > Chordata > Actinopteri > Siluriformes > Clariidae > Clarias > Clarias platycephalus. The sequence goes on along the minus strand of JAQQZT010000033.1, from coordinate 7,101,251 downwards.
TAAAGTCAACCCAAAAACGGATCAACAGAAAAGAGCCTCAGTTCTTTTTGTGTTCGCACTCTGAGGTCAATTGAGAGAGGACTCGTGTCTCGTTCTTGTCCACTTGAGCTCTAATACGGCCTCAACCGCCTTTCTGTTTACAATACGGGTTCTCTTCAGCTCTCAGACCTTTTGTGCTTTAGATTACCGGCCAGCAGCCGTGCTCCAGAGGAGGTCTCAGTTCAGGACATTTCCGAGGGGTTCGAGTCCTTTTCGAGTGTTCACATACTGTACAGTGGTACCTCGGCAAAGATTTAGTGAAGACCTAGCACCATGGGTGGAAGGTCAAGGGATCAAGGAAGGTAGCCATTTTATTCATTTACATGTCATGTGCAAAAATATGACTATAGAGTTGATTTAGGGTAGATTTGGGGATTTTTGGTTTGGATTATCTGCATTTACATCGTTTCCTTTGGGAAAATGCGTTTCGCAATCTACAATTTCGCCTCAAGACCTCGAGGTACCACTGTATGTGCAAAGAAATGCTGACTAATCGGTCACAGTTTGTTTTTGGAGGGCTAAAAGGAACCAAGTGTGAAAACACCCATCGTAAGTTTCAAAAAACACTTGACATTCCCAGTGAACTGAAAATCTGAAACCCCAAGACAACAAGTACATCGACATTTGGACCCTGATGTACAGACCGAGTAGATAACGAATGGGAGGCTGCGGTACGGTACAAAGACCATGAACGCTGTGATGACAGCTGCGATGTGATCCATGAGCCTGTTCTCATCCCAACGGCTGAAAAAGAGCTTTATCCTCCATCCTTCTCTGGCTAGATTACAATCCCTCTACCAGCTTTGCCAATAATCCTGCAGGACACTTTTAATTAAAGCCTGCCCAGGAAGCACGTCCCATGTCATACACTGACACACACACACTCACACAAACACATACACACATACGGGCAAGACCTAACAAACAGCTGTAGGCTACTAATAAACACACCTCGGCAACAACGGTGGACAGGGTTTAATTGGTGATTAATGTCAGAGGAGCAGGATCATTATAGCTCCATAACGGAGCGATGTGCTCAATGTAGTGTGAGCTCAGGGCAAGAGAGTGGCCATCTCCTCCCTCACTCATCCTCATCTTTGCAACCCGGTGGTGCTTTCCATCCTCAAACCAGATTGAGTTTGCAATCACATTATTTTTTTTTCCCCAGACTTTCACACTTAACCCCTATTGCTCT
>JAQQZT010000033.1:7046750-7088860 GCA_030068275.1 Clarias platycephalus | reverse complement strand
CACACACACACACACACACACACACACACACACACACACACACACACACACACACATACACACACATACACACACACCCTTAGAAATTCCTGAGTTTAATACGGGAACTTTTAATTAGTATCTCACAGCTACAGTAAGTTGTGTGCAGAGGTATCTCTTGGTGCACAGCATTAAAAGGAAATGCTACATAACAGGATGTGCAGGAGCAAGTGGCAATTAATAAAACGGGAAGCCGAAGGAAATTAAATTTAACCGCATTTGTAGTGATTAATGTGATAATTACAACTAGGGTTATTGATGCAGTAATATAGTGCTGGGCAAAAGTATTGAGACAAAAACGAAATTTAATGTTTTAATGGCATTCTCAATTTATTTATTGATTATCAATCAATATTCAGTATGACGTCCTTTATGCTGGAAAACCTGCAGTCTGCAGTACTCATTCGCTCAATCCTTACTTGCGTGACTGCTTCCTGGAGATGATGTCCAGAAGAAGGTTTCTTGACTTCTTCACCATCGTCCAACAGTTTTCCATCGGGTTCAGGTCTGGAGATGACCCAGGCCAAGGCTCCAGAAGGTGAATACCATTGGTACAGTACATAGACAGTTTTCACTAGTTTTTCAACTAATTAGCAGAACTGTTCAGGCTAGAACTCATTAGTGACATCACCTGGGAGAACTACAACACACGGCATATGTTGCCTCAATACGTTCGGCCAACACCGTACCTCGGAAATATACCAGGCTCTTCGATGCGCTCAATGCACAGGGAAAATGCTTTTCCCATTTTCAGTCCCTATTTTCTATCCCGTATTCATTTCAGGCTTAAAGGGCATGTTTAAAGGTTTGGCGTCAATGCTAGGCAGTAGAACTACATGATACGGACAATAAAGATGGTGATTGAGTGATAGAGGGTGTGACTGAGCAAAATACTTCATTGCAGACAGTGAATAGATGAGTAGGTGATCAAGAGAGGAATTGAATATATGAGACAAGAAGTGAAGGAGAAGCTGAACTGGTGAATAAAGAATTACTGGAAGAAATGAAGGAGTCAGTGAAGTCTGGAGTCAGGAGAGTATTAGTGAACGGACAAGGGAGGGAGCAGGGGAATGACTGAGGGGATGAGTGAGGGACTGAGTGAACAATGCCATGACGGAGAGGATTAAGTGAAATGGTGATGCAGTGGGAATGGGAGTGTGTGGTCAAAGGTGTCATGGACTGTTAGAGTGACTGAGTGATTTAGTGAGTGGGATCATTTGCGTACTTTCTTTGATGAAGTGACGATTCCGCGATAGAGTGACTGATTGAGAGGAAGTAAAGTGATGTCTGAGGGAGTAACTAACTGCATAAAGAGGTCATAGACAGAGAGTTAATGACTGAGGGAAGGACGGAGGTTAGGGAGTGTTCCAGTCTGTGATTCGGGGCTCGTGTGGAGGAGTGAAACAGGTATCTGAAATTGTGATAATCATAACTGAGAGTTATGAGAATGCATGCTAAGGCTGAGTGAAGGAGTGTAGGAGTGAATAAATGGGTAGATTATGTACGTGTAAGTATTCACAGCTTGCTTCTTTAGAAAGTTGGCTTCTTTGCCCTCTGCCTACTACCTGGTTACTGACTTTTCAGTAGACGACCTCCAAGGCATGGTTGTACAGTATTTTTGTACGATATTTTTTCAGCTTTTTATTATTAGATTTTATGCGGTTCTGCAGTTTGAGGTTTATTAAGAGACAAAGCTCTAGAACGTCTTCCGCTCCTGTACTTGTTCGGATTGCTTTTTAGCCTTCGGGATTCTGTTTGTTAAGGTTATGGGAGCTGGTTGCATACCAGTTTAGGCATCTCAGAGCAATAGGAGTACAATTGTAAAAATGTCTGCCTGAAACTTTGCAATCAATTCGTCGCACAATATGATGCATTCTCGACACACGAGTGACCGAATGAGTCGAACCAAACGCCGGCTACGTTGCCGGGAGCCGTTCAAACCTTGTTTGCGGCCCTGGAAAGCCAAGCAAAGAGGGGTTAAATTTGGTGCAAAAGTTTAGCACCATGGGTCCCAAGAATGTTAGCAAGGACGGTGTCAAAAAAAAAAAAAAAAAAAAGGCAGCCACTTTCAGTTTTGATTTAAAAGCAGCCGGTGCCAATTAAGGTTAAGTGAGGTTTAATTAAGGTTCTATTTTGTCATATTTGACTTTATTTACATTTCTTCTATATGCAAAAATACGATTATAATGCTGGAAACTGGTAACATTGGTAATATTTTTGGGTGGCTGGAACGGATTATATGCATTTACATTATTTCTTATGGAAAAATGTGTTTCGCAATATGAAATATCACCTTAAGAACTCGCCAAAATCGTACAAATCTTAAATTTGATGCCGAAATCCCACTGTAAATAATTGCGCAATCATAACATCTACACTGTAAATGAATTTCCAGCTTTATTGCCATATAGAACAATATACTGTACAGTATGTGGACTAGTTTGTGTATGACTTATAATCTTAACTAGGTACATTTAACAATACAAAATGAGGACAAAGTTCAAAGAGGGTGGATACTTATCCTCGCCATCGTACTGTAGTTACCCGAATGAGGTGCATACTGAGGGAGTGTGTAAGGGAGGCACCGTGAAACTAAGGGAGTCAGTAAGCAAGTGACTAATGTGTAACAACAGGCTTGTATCTGAGTGAACCTATTCATTCAACCCTGTTTAACACAGAGAAGAAAAGAGGCTCTTCTAAAACAGATAAATGCCTTCTCACATGCTAAATGGCAGCGAAATGTCAAAGCATTGTTTAAGCCCGTGTCACCTTTAGTCACGCCTCATTTGCATACCGCTCATGGTCAGCCAATCGGAACAGCCTCAGGGGAAATACACAGACCTGATAGGTCACTGTGCTTACAGGGCCGAAGGGATATTTCTGCTCCACCATTCATTTAAAACCCGCCATCAAAATCCATTAGTTAGTGAAGCGAGACGCTCTCAGAGCATTTAGACCAGCCATGAGCTGACACTCTCTCGCTGTGGATCGGTTGATATTAATAGCCCAAACACTTTTTTTTTTTTTTTTTTTACATAGAAAAAATAGAGCTGCAAATTAGAGGTGATTCAGTGCCATCGAAATGAACAACGCGCCGCAGCACAGGCTTACACCGTTACTTATTTTTGTTCTTCACCTTGAACTTTTTGAACCTCAGTCTATTTACATTTAATCAACTTTAACATTTAATCAGCTGAATTCCCCCCACCCCCCCCTCCCCGATGTTCTCATTCCTTTAGATAGGACTAAGCTGTTGTAACAAAATGGGATGCCAGAGTGTGATAAGGCACAGCAACTTAAAAGAAATGCAAAACTGTGTGAGAGTGACAGAAAAAAAAAAGAGAGAAGGAAATCAAAGCTTTAAAGAGATCTTTAGAATGAATCTGTTAAAAGTAATTCAACAAGACAAACGGTGACAAAATGATGATAAAAGCTCTGTCAAGGAAGGAATGTGTAATTTCAGCTTAGCTCCATCTACAAAGCATTTCACTGGTGGAAAGATGACTGATAGGAACCAATCAAATGAGCCGAACCCTTTCTCTCAAAATCACTCCATCACCGTTGTCGCAGTAAAACACTAAAGCAGCTATTAATTTTCAAGATAATAATCTTACACCTATCTTGGTTCAACAATAGTTCATCCTACTGCAACTACTACTACATCAACAACTAATAATAATAATAATAATAATAATAATAATAATAATAATATGCTTATACTGCTATCCTACTTCCATTATACCACTGCTACTTTACTACTTCTACAATACTATCACTTCTATACTACTAACATACTACTACTACTGCTACTTCTACTATATTGCTCTCCAATACTCCAGCCATACTACTACTAATAATAATCGTCATCATCATCATCATCATCATCATCAGAATACTATTATATTATTACTGCTTCTACTGCTACCATACTACTACTTTTACTGTTATTATACCACAGCTACTATCTCTACTACTAATACATTACTACAAGATTACTACTATGTTGTTATTACTAATATAATACTACTACTACAATACCTCTACAGTACTTCAATCCTACTACTACTATATTACTACTGCATGATTTTAATGCAAATGATAATATTATTATAATTAACAAATAATAATAATATCATCATTGGAAATTTTTTATGAATACCAGTAAAAATCAATGCATTGAGTGATATTTTAAGCATTATAACATAGCAAAACTATATAGTTTAGACTCGTGATTTTAACAGATAATACCTTTATTAATAAAAAGGGGAATAAAATAATAATTTTTATCAGCTACTATTTAAAAAAACGGTAATAAATTTTTAAAAAATCTTTTATCTAATTCTATAGGTCTCGCGTATCGAGCTAGATATGAACTGATTTATTCATCAATCATGCATAAAGGCATTTAATCAAGCAATATGGTATTCATAAATCTGGAATGCTCATATGCTACCCAATGCTCCAGAGTGCAAATTTATACATGAGAAAATGTGACTACTGTTCTTTAAACCTTAACTCAATGGATGCAAATCTTATAATCTGCAATAAAGTTACTAAGTATATAGATACAGATTATGCGTTAAACTTTAAATAGGTTATTGTTTCAGTTACAGTCAGAATTTTACAAACACTTATCATAAATATGAATATCATTGCAATATTGAGCTTTTAATGATTTCTTTGAACTGTTCTTTTCCGGGGCAGAATGATGGTACAACATACATTTTTACTAGTAGAAAAACTCTTGATAAACTATAGCTTGTAGCTTCTCTGTGCCAATATAAAAACAGTGTGTTCGTCAGCACTCTTTGGACAGACCAGCACACAGCACATTGGGAAAGTCCAAGATGCTCAGTGCAGATCTGAGAGATTTACACAAGTCAGGAAAGCCTATTTAAGTCAAGTACTAAATAACTGCAGATCTTTACATGTTTCAGGGAGTTGTAGTCACTTTGTTATGGTCTAGAAGAACAAAAAGGTCAGGAACCACCAAACCACAGGCCTGCCATGAACTGGAAGCTGCTGGAACACCAGCGTGACTTTGCAGATGACCACATGAACAACGAAAAAGTGTTCTGGAGAAAAGATTATGCTTGGAAAAGTGTACCAGCGTACCAACTGTTAAACATAGAGGTGGTGTTAGCATCAGGCTTTGAGGTTGGTTTGCTGCCAGTTGGACTGTGGATGGAATCATGAAGACGGAGGACTTAGTGCAAAAATCTTCAGCAGAACCTCAAATCATCAGATGGTTGAAACTTGGACACGATTAAGTGTTCAAAAAGGACAATCATCCTAAAAACACATCAAAGCTGGTTGTGGAATGGATAAAGCAGACTAGAATTAAGCTTTTGGAGCCTCAACCCTATTGAAAATCTGTCGACTGTGTTTACAAGACAGGTCTGTGCCAGGAAAACAACAATTTCTATCAATTCCGTCAAGGAGAATAAACAAAATCCTGCCAGAAGCTTGCTGATGGCAATTGAAAGCATCTGCTAAAGATGAAACTTGCTATGGGACCATTAACCACATACTGGGATTGTTGTATGCATTGTTTTAATCTTTTTTTGGCCCCGACATAAATTAAAATTAGTGTACTTGCGGCTTTCTTCGATTAAAGATGTCTGCTATATAATCAGTCTGCCTGAGGAAAAGACCAGGTAAAGGAATCACTGCAAGCCCAAACCTGGCATGACATTCATATTCATGACGAGCGTACGCGAACCTGTACTGCATAATGAATGTATGTTAAACGACTGTGAATGTAATGTACACATAGAAATTTAATGGAACTTTTAGATCGAACCCACTCACTCGCTCACTCTCACTCATCTCCTATACCACTTCATCCTGTATACATGGCCATGGAGAGCCTGGAGCCTATACCAGGAGACTTATGGCATGAGGTGGGATACACCCTGGACGGGGTGCCGATCCATCGCAAAACAAACACAAAGCCTAATCTGCATGTGTTTGGACTGTGGGAGGATGCCAGAGTACCTGGAGAAAACCCATCAAGCATGGAGAGAGCATGCGAACTCCATAGACACAGACACCAAGCTGGGAATTGAACCCAGACCCTGAAGGGCAACAGTGCTACCCACTATGCCACTGTGCCACCTTGTGAAACCCAGTTGTTTCATATTAAAGGTATTACCTAAAGAAATGCTGAATGTGTAAAGAAAAAAAATCAAGGCTAAATAAATCCATAAATTACGATCCACTGCAATTATTTAAAAGATTTTCATTGTCCTTTCCATGGCATCATTTTTTAAATGTATTTTTCTTTATTACAAACATCACTAGGTGATAATAGGAAGTGATCTACCTTGTATCAAGCTACCTTGTGCTGTACACTTCCTGCTGTGCCACGCAGCTCCTATATGACACACCGCCATATGCTTTTCCAAAAAAGACATCGGCGAGGATGCACTGCCGTGCAAGATATTTCCAGACTAAGAATAATGGGTAATTTTTCTTTCAATAAAAATTTGCTTTCCATTGTGAAATGCTTAGTGTTTATTATTATCTGATGACAGTAATTTCTCCCCCTTATTTTCATGACAAACCGTTTTCTTTTTGGTTTAATTAACTTAGAACTAATTCTCCTTCTCTGTCGTTTTTGGCAGCCGATGTTGCTGTTGTTTGCCTTCTATTGAGTTTCTTAGGCAGCATGGAAATGCACCATGTGCCTGCTAATTTACTGATGATTGGTATTCATCAAAACCACGGCGCAAAGATGAACCTTTAGAAATCCAGTGGAAATACATAGTTTGGTTTGGTTTATGCAAATTTTACACACAACCCCCCCCCCCCAAAAAAAAGTTTGATAAATAAGGTTTATCGTTCATTATACAACAGTTCTCTCTGACCGAGCGATCTGATTGGACGAGAGCCATTCCACGAGTGGTAACATAGAGCACAACATAACTGGGATGTTTAATTATATGTATCGTGCCGTGTCACAGGTGTTCTACAGTAATAATTGTTAATTACACTAACTGTTGGTTGCAACTTGGGTGAAAGTTGGGTTGGTACTGAGGGGAGAGCAGCTGCCTGCACTGTCTGTGTTGTTCTGTTCATGACTAAATCCAGATTCCAAATCCTTTTTGTACTCCTGATCTAGGGCTCTACTTTGTGTTTGGAACAACGCATTCTAAAATATACCCTACGTAGGGGACTAGTTTTCCATTTACCGCTATTTGGGATTCAGCACCAGAACCCAGAAGTTAGCTGATATTCTAAAGCCTAAAGCAGAATAAGTGGAAATATCAAGTCAATCTCAAAAGTTCTGAAAACTGTCCATCACCTCCATGGTCTATCGTCCACACCTTTAGGTTACACAGTACCAGGAAGAATTTAAACCTAATCTCATCCCTGTTAATCACACAGGTCTGAGGTCAAAGCTAGGTTATAGGCTCAATATCCACGGAAGGATATTTGTTGGCAAAGCAACAAATTAACTGGTTAAATAACCAAACAAATCATAATCTCATGAAAATAAATGACACTTATGGAACTGTACACCGACCAGCCATAACATTATGTTTAATATTGAGTAGGTTCTCCCTTTTGCCACCAAAACAGTAATGCACGGTGTTATCAGACCTTTCTATCACAACCAGCATTAACCTTTTCAGCAATTAAAGCTACAGTAGCTCTTTTATCGGATCAGACTCCAGGGGGCTAGGCTTCGCTCCCCATGTGCATTAGTGACCCATGACCCTGTCACTAGTTCATCGGTTTTCCATCTTTTGGTATGTCCTAACCACTGCAGACTGGGAACCTCCCACAAGAGCTGCAGTTTTGGAGTTACTCTGACTCAGTCATCTAGACATCACAATTTGGCCCTTATTACAGTAGCTACAGTTAAAATATCTCGTGCTAACGGCACATGAAAGTGGCTGGCTCTATTAGGCTGCAAGTGAACATTTTGTCACTGATGTTGACGTGTTGAATGGGCAACGCAAGGATTTGATTGACTTTGACAACGGTCAAATTGTGACGGGATGTTCCCGGTCTGCAGAGGGCAGGACCTTACAAAAGTGGTGCAAGGAATTAAAACCGGTGAACCGGCAAAAGGGTCGTGGGCAGGCAAGGCTCAGTGGAGAGTGAAGGCTGGTCCATGATCCAATACAAAAGCCACTGCAGCTCTAATTACTGAAAAGGTTAATGCTGGTGTCCATAGAAAGGTGTCAAAACAAACAGGGGACAGATTCAATATTAAGCACATAGTCATAATGTTGCGGCTGACCGGTGTATACAGTAAAAGCAATATCACTCTCGAGGTTGTGCTGTTGTGCTGAATATCAGAACAGCTGCGATGTGATCGTAGACATGAGGGCGGAGTGACACTGTGCAGCTTCAGGTGTGATTTTGCTTAATTGTAGAGGATCATTTTTCACCCATTTGGGAGAAGGCTTTGTTGCTGCACTTTTTGGTTGTTGGAATTGCTCCAACCGAAAAATCCTTATTGGCCATAATTTGCTCAGTTCCAGACTGAAAGCATGGTGTGGAACAAAATTGCACACACTAACTACTGTGGACGCTTTCAAAAAAACAAAAAACAAAAAAAAACTAGAGTCTGCTCTTCATTACCACCGTTTCACTTTACGGTTTCCCTTTAAGCAACATCCGTTTTCTTTTGTTACTATACAAATGATTGAATGTTTATCCGCACGACAAGTGGACTAGATGACTCCTGACTTCCGTGGTCGTGTTGCGCTCACCTCGTGTGCCGTTAAAGAACAGCGTCTGCCTGCGCGGGTTCTGGATGACCACTATGGAGCCGTCGTAGTTTTGTAGGCGGCAGGAGATCTGCGCTGTGCCGCCCTCGAGAACTGTCACATTCTCAGCCTGCACCGCCTGGCCCCGTGCTGAGAGAGAGGGAGAGAGAGAGAAAGAGAGAGAGAGCATCAATTACATGTTGTTTAGCTCAGAATCATAATTGTTATTTTTCTCCATGAGTGTGGGCTGACAGTCTCTTCATTCTGTTCGCGCAGCTTTCCATCATAAATAATCCATTTTTATAACAGCAAACAAACAGCGTACAGAACAAACATCGTCTTGTAAAGATTATCCCTCAACTCATAATAATACTCAGCGAGCTCTTTCGTGAAGAAGAAGAAAAAAAGCGTAATGTTACTTCGTTAAGAGGTACCAAAACTTTTGGAGTTGTAGGTTTTGTCAGTGAATTTCCAGTAGTTGTTGTTGTTGTTGTTGTTCTTCCCATACAATAGGCTACCTGTTGCTTATAATTCCTCAGTTCCAGACTAAAAGCTTGGCATGAAACAAAAATACATACTCCAGTTTCTGAGGATGCTTTCAAGAAACTCGAACATGAGAATCAGTGAAAACTGGTGCACTGTCCTTTGTGAACTGGTTTCAGCATCCTACAACGCAGATCGCCCGCTGACGCATTCTGATGTGCGCTGGCAGCCGCACACCTCTAATGTGCTCACTGGCACATGGCATTTTGCATTTCCATAGTCTGGGCTTTTGCGAGGATTTGCTGAAGCCAGTGCTGCATTGCTAATGCTCAACTAAGCAGCGTCTGGCTGCGGCTTTCGCGAGCGTGCACAGCGTGCCATTAGCCTGGCCGCACGAATAAAGACCCAGGATGTGAAGCTCTGGCGAAATGCAATTATCTGCAGCGCTGACACAAAGGTCTCTGAGAAAGAAAAAAAAAAGAAGAAAAAAACAACAACAACAATGAATCTTTGCACAGATCATGGGTCTAAATCTGTTACTGCAGCTCTGACGAGGCCTGATGTTACAGCCGAGCCCACGAACTAGACAAGATGTTTACACATCTGTAGAATTTGATCGATTTTGGTCATCAAGATGTTCTTGTTAAGATTTTTTTTCGCTCTTGAGGCCATTTCTCCCATCTAACCACCCGAGCGCACTGGCTTATTTAAGGGCGAATTAATCGGCTAACGACTGTGGAGCAGTGCTGAGGTGGGACCCGAACAGGAAACGTACGCGACTTAATACCCCAGGTAAGCTGAGCATATTGCTAGTGCACCTGTTATCCTCCACACCAGGTGGTGTTTTCTCTGGATATCCCTCAAGCTGCACATCGTCAGAGGTGGCAATCAAGAGCTGTCACTCCACAAGAACTGCCGATGTAGCCGTACGCCTACAGAGCCATAAATGTCTCGTTCGTGTCCTTCATGAGTACGTACTGTATGCTGAGGGGAGGGAAGAAAAAAAAAAAAAAAAAACTACAGAGGCGGAATAAGGAATAAGGAATAACGAAGGGAAGCGAAAGAACAGGCTATAGCGGAGTGATATTTGGCAGTGCGAATCTCCCATCACTATTCGTCCTGCTCCTCTGACTTCATTTAAATTCGATTTAGTCCGACTTAATCAGGTTTAGGGACCATATCACCGCATTCACCATGGAAGGGTTGAAGGGTAATAAAACATTGTCAGGCGAGGTATTGAGTTAAAATAAAATTTAAAAAAAAAGGAAGGAAAGAAGGATGAAAATGGGTGAGCATGAAAAAAAGAAAGTCTGACAGACCTTTATCCTCCCAACAACTGTCGCAGTAATTCGGCCATTACGACGTCTATTCCACTCATCAGTATTGTGATTGATATTTGGGTGATCGCCGATGCCACAGCCATTACGATGATCATTTTAATGACTGTTATTAGTCAGCACTTTGGCACCTACTGACTGGGCCGCTATTGTTTTAATGGGCCCTAATTGTTCTATATATCAAGTGAGGCCTTGGCAGGGGAGGCATCATGATGAAAGACTTTCCGGCCAATCAGGAACCAACCTCATGGAATCGGTGACAAAAGTAGGTGGTGCGAGTTTGACTGGGAAATCATGCAAAAAACATGCCTAATTGAGGGGCTGCTCAAATCTCGACAGCATCTGCCCCCTCACTGTCTAAATGACTGAAATGAATAGGCAAGATTAACGGCAAAATCTGAACGACCGAGCCCATGCCCTTGTGATGGAACAGGGAGACGCCGAAAGCGTATCCTACAACAGGAGACAAATGGCTGTCGAGCTGTCCACAGCTGTAAGCGGTACAATACAAACCACAGGCTTCATTAGTAATGTCTTGGGAAATTGGTGTGATAGGTGCATCGTGGGTAAGCTATTAAGCTTCTGACGAGGCACAGCGGAAAAACACAAAGACCTGTAGGAGACGGATTAATCATGACCCCATTAAAATCAAGTCACGATAAAACAAGTGCACTTAACATCCTCGGAAATGGGTTAAACCGGCAGGTAAAGAGATCAATGCGCGCCTGCTCTGAAAAGCATATAAATTTAACAAGCAAAAAAAAAAAAAAGAAAATCAAATTCGGGTGTACTTAACGTCTCAGCCAGATGGGGGCGACATACCAATGAGGTAAAACCGCTCTCAGGAACACAACGATGTCCTGTCGGCATGGTGAAAAATGGCCCTAATTTGCTGGACTCAAGTGCAAGAGAGACAGGCCATCATTTTCAAAAGAACAAATAAATAAATAAAAAGCATACAGAATAAATAAACAAGGCCACGCCAGGGTGGGTGTAATGCGTCACTGAGAAATAGTGGTGAATTATGGGAGATGTAGGCAAATTGGATTTAGGGGGCTGGGAGAATGCCAAGTACAGGGTACAGTAAATCCACACCATCAGTAGCCAGGAACGGATTAGAGGGCTGAGTTACAGCCTGTGCACACACATAGACCCCCCCATCACACACACATGCACGCACACACACAAACATACACTACACACTTCCATCCATGTGTTTCAAAAGTTTGTTACAAGTTGTTACTAAGCGTGGTTTTCTTTAAATTAACATTTTAATGAAGGCACAAAAAGACAACGGCCTCAACATCAAACCCAACACTAACGTACAAAGCCAACATAACACAGTAGCACAAGGTACCACACTGGCTAGGTGGAAAAAAAAGTCACATTTCAGACGAGTCAGATTATTAGTCTGTTTAAAAAAGAAAATTGGAGACGATTGGAGATGACTTAAACGCTTGATGAAATTGCATTGTAAAGAACAGTGCACCCATCATGCATAGTGCTCAGTGCACAAGCCTCTGGAGGCAGTATTATAATCTGGGGTTGCTTCAGTTGGTCAGGTCTAGGCTCAGCAACGTTATGTGGCAATAAAAGGAAGTCAGCTGATGACCTGAATGACCAGGTTATCACATCTATGAGGCTTTTCTTCCCCGATCTCATGGCCATATTCTAGGACTCAAATGATCGAGGAGTGGTACTGGGAGCAAAAGGAAACATTTTCATACATTAATTGACCATCACATAGTGTGCCTCACGAGGTGGTGACATTTAATCTTAGAATGTGTAACTTTTGAACTATTGTATTAACAAACAGTGCAAAGTTGTCACTATATGTATATGGATAATTCTGCAGTTGCTGTTTCATTTAGTGCCTGTAACTATTAAACCATAATATTTTCAACATCACATCTAAGAAAAGTATGCCTTTGCACGTACACTGCCAGCGGGCAACAGCAAGAACAACAATTTATAGGTCTGTAAAATAAGGAACAGTGCCAGGCTTCAGTGCCGAATTTACAAATGTACAATATATAAAGTATCCCCGTTAATGGAACTTGAGTTATGGACATGAATTAAGTTATTTCTTTATAATAATTTAAAATGCAGAAAAATAATGGAGAGAACATAATTTTTGGTTACGTGATGCAACTTCCTGCTGAAAATGTGACGCAAGGAAGCATTTCATCAGGTAACAGGATAAAGTTAAACATTAAAATGTACATTTTAAAGAAAAAATCTCTATTGAATGACTCACAGATGATAATGTTGCTCTCAAGTCTAAGATTAATTATATTACATCATTATATTTCAGTTCTCGCCAACCATGTGGAAGGCCCAGGTTCAATGCCCAAACCTCAGCCACCGGACCCAAGCTCGGATAAAATGGGAGGGTTACGTCAGGAAGGTTATCCTGTGCCAAATTGTGTGATAATCCACTGTGGCAACCCATAAATCGGAGAAGCCGAAAGACCAACAACAACATAGATGATTGGAAAGAGATGTGAATAGCTTAAGAGACAAAAAAAAAAAAAAAAAAAGAATCTTACAGGAAAACTCCCACCTCGTCTACCCATTTCTCTCAGAACTCCTCCTCTCTTTTATTCTCCCATCTGGTGAAAAAGTGCGAGCCACTTTGTATTAATTGACCCTTTCTTCTTATCACATTCCTCTTTCCCTCTCTCCAATTTCCAATGATTACCGACACATCTGTTCAGACCACCTGAAGTATAATGTGTTGACTACTTGAGTGAGTCTAAGTGTGCATGTGTGCGTCATCTGTATGCCTTTGAAATCGAAGTCCTAATAATCACTGAGTTTCCTACACTGTGCATGTGTGTGCTTTCATTAGCTCCACATAATCAGTAAACTCCGTGGAGATATGCTTTGCTGGAGATGACAGATTCTTCTGCTTCTCCTACTTTCCTTTGCTTTATCTCTATCTCACAGTCTCACTGAGCCAAAATTAAAACTCTCTTCCTCTCTCTGAGGAATCGTACCCGATGCCAGTCGAATACAGTTTAAAAAAAAAAAAATGCCATGGCTATAAATAATACATAATCCTTTATAACTCTCTTCTCTTCATTACCTCTCTGTCATTTCTCCGATCTTTCCTTTATTTCCTTTTCCTGTCCCCATTTCTCTCTATCTATCCTATTCTTGGCTTTGAACCTCATAATTCGCTCTCTCACTGCCTGCTTTTCCGGTCTAATCTCATTCTCTGTCTCTTTCACACCTACACCCTCAATCCTAACCAAAACCTCCTTCTGTAGCCTAATCCCTCATTTTTTCCCTCTCCTCCCTCCTGCATCCTTCTTTCCTCCAGCGGCCTTTCTTGATCTCGCTCTTTCTCCCCCCTCTTTTTTTTTTTTATTCAGTTTCTCCTTCTGTACACATCTTCCTTTCCTTTTGCTTTTTGCATTATTGCTCTGTCTGTTTCTCTCCTTCCAAGCTTATTCCATCTCTCACAACAAAGACTTCTGCTTTCAGCTCCATATTGTGATTTGTTCTGCAGCTCAGGCTTAGAGTATAATCAGCTGGGTTTTGTCTGCGAGACAGAGACATAGAGAGAAACAGTGAGTGAGCAAAATGAGAGAGAGAGAGAGAGAGAGAGAGAGAGAGAGAGCAGAATAAAAGAGACAGCGAAGTCAATGTTATGAGGGGAAAATGCACAGAACATCTTTCTCTAGTCCCCAGTGCTGTAATTACACATCAGCAGTTGATGTTCATTTCGTTTCTCATTTCCTTCCTTCCCTTTCTCCTTGTGCTCGCTTCAATTTCTCTCGTCCCCGCTCTGCGGGCGTCCTGCAGTGGCAACCGCTTCTTCCTCCTGCGTTTGATCTTCTATTTATGCTGCTTACGCTCTCATTTCCACACTTCCATCACTACATTTGCTCTCAGTCTGCTCAGACTGGGCTTCTTATCTTTCCCCCACTCTTTCAATCTCTCTCTCTCTCTCTCTTTCTCCTTCTCTCTGTCATTTTCCGTGACCTTCATGTTCTTTAACACCCACCTCTCCTTATGCCATATTTCAACGATATCACTCCCTGAAGCTCGCTCGCCTCGAAACGATTCATTTCATCCCCCATTCTCTCTCCATTACTCAGGATTGACCATCTCTCTCTCTCTCTTTTCTCACTCTCTCAGCCCAGTTATTAGACTGTTCGTTCTCTCTTAAATCTTTTGCTTTGCTGTTCTGCTCATGCACTAGTTTTGGACGCTTGTTGGTATCTAGGTAGTACACAGGTAGGGATCACAAGAAAGGGCTTATGGTTAAATTTTCAGGGATATTACGATACTTCTGGCATGCCTAGGGCCAGCTGTGAGACATACACACACATACACGCACACACACACACACACACACACACACTGACCTGGCTTCAATCCCTGTTCTATCTCAGATTCAATGGCAAAAATGCTTTACTGGCAAGAATTTTATAGCACTCAGGCTGCCAAGGCTAAGGACCCCCTCCCCTCTCTCTCTCCCTCTCTTCCACCCTCTCTCTCTCTCTCTCTCTCCCTCTCTTCCACACACACTCTCTCTCTCTCTCCCCCCTGTCCCCAGAATGATCTTTTGTATTCAGACATTCAAAATATATGTACATTTTCTCTCCAGCTGGCATAAAGACCCAGCACTGCTGAGACAATGCGTATTCAAAGCCAGAGGAAAAAAAAAAAATATGTAGAAGCGAGACATAAAAAAAACACACACAAATAAGGCAGTGTATCGTCTAGCTCATGCTGCGCTGATCCTAAGCGAACCAGCAACCATGTCCTTGCTAAGTAAGGGCCTTAAACACTCAGGGAAATAAACAATAGGTGCGCAGTGCAAATTACTCCTCGAACAGATGTTTGCCTTGAACACTCTCGGGCTCGAATTTATCACGCGTCTGAGTAATAGCGCTGATCGACCTCCATCTGCCTTTCAGATTCCGTATGATTAGCGCCATAAACATGAGCCGAGATGCTGTTAGGTCAGCACTTTTACCCACAAGCCTGAGCATAAAACTCTCCTCAATACTTCGGAGGTCAACTTACAGTACAGAGTCACTGTCATAACTACTCCTGCCACACTGCATCTGCTGACTGCTGAAGCCGTCCTCTCATCCTCCCTTTTTTAACTATCGTCCTCCATGCGTAACAACTTTTATTATTTCACCTGTATCATTTTCCCTCATCAACCATCTCCCTCTCATTTCCTCCTCGACTTTAATACTTTTCTCATTGAGAGGCGTTTTTGAGCTTGGAACGTATTTTTATGTCTGGTTCACTCCTCTTCGCTAGCCGGCTAATCAAACCTTTCAAATCCTAGCTAAGATGTAAACAGATTAGTTGAAATTCAGGGTACTTAGCATTAGCATACAGATTACGCACATCAATAAAGGAAAAAAAAAAAATCTCCTCAGAAATTGCTGACTAAAATGATGAATAAACGTGATTATTGTTGGCTTGTGCTAATGCAAGATAAGAACATTTAAACTAACTTGACAGAATTTATCATCTTCATTTCTGTTCTGCTAACCTGCTAATAAAAATATACTGACAGGATTTCTGACAGGATTTTAAACTTCGCTGTCGTTTTCATTTATGCAGCTACCTGGCTAACAGAAATATTACAATCTGACAGGGTTTTTAGCTAGCCATGTAGCCTAGCCAGCTAGCATCACAGCATCCTGCCTGATTGACTTTTCCAAACTATATAGAAGCACAGAAATATAAAAGATATTAATATAGAAGTTTTATAAAATTACTCCATTATCATCAATTAGATCTTTCTTAGATTATTATCATATTACTTCCTAGCAAAAAGGACCTACCTAGGAAAATACTTTAAAAAAAAAAAATACAAACAAGCTAAAAAATTAGCTTTAATGTAATGAGGTATAATATTATTTCAGGCAGAACTAAATACAGAGAAAGTTGTATATCAGGTACAATAATACACTCCTCGTGGTACTTCTTTAGTTGTCAGGCAAATACACTGTTCGGTAATCGGAGAGATCACAGATGAGAAATTGAAAAAAGTAGATCGGTAAAGATTTTTTAATTAACTGACATAGGTCATTCAAATTGTCGGTAATATGATCTTTTATCACAAGCGATGCATTTGCGCCATTAACCCAACTCTGTCGCAGTTGATGATCCCACCTTGTTACAGAATATTTACAGCGATGACATCATTGACAAAAGCAATGTGCGCAGATGGATGAAAAGGTTTAAAGAAGGGGAACCCAGCATTAATGCCAAACCACATAGAGGGAGATCGTCAACTGCGACAAAGGGGATTTTTTGAAGGAGGATTTGAGAGTTGGGTTCAACAATGGTGCAAATGCATTGCATATGATGGAGATTATGCAGAGTAGCAGCTTTTTATAGCGGGAGAGCAAAATAATTTCAACACCCTATGTCACTTAATAAGAAGTTTTGCCCATTTTTGCATTACTTTTGGTACAGCTCCCATACATTTATAGTTAAAGGTTTATAGTATATGACTTCAACACAATGTCAACAGCTAGAGTTTTCAAGGCACCCCCAGTCAGAGCCGATCTGATTCGGACATCTTTTCATGTCCGTAGTCCCCATTGATCCGGCATTCAATCTGTAGAGAGACTTTAAAATTGTTTGACGCACTGCAATCATAAATCTGGAAGCTGACTCCGTCCATCCGCCGACTCTACCCTCTCAGCGTTTGTTCACTTACGCCCATAAATTATGTTTCCTCAATAATAAAATGCCTGGATATAAAACCGGGAAGAGGATGGAAGGTCAGGCGTGATAGTGATAGTCATAGTGTGAGGGCTGAGAGATATAAATTCACCAGGAGAGAAATAAAAAGAAAGAAAGGAGGAACAGGGATTCAAAACATGAGCAGGATGTGGCAAGGACAGTTTGGATTTGAAGATAGTATGATGAGAAAGAGTGAATAGACTGTGAGAGAAAGAGACTTACAGCAGAGAGAGAGCAGAATGGATGACTGAACGAGCAGCGCAGTGAGGGAGCGAGAGAAGAGGAGAGATCGCCGGCCTTCTCTCATTGTGTATTGACTGTCGTCGGCTGGTCAATGAGGCTTCTGTGGCTTCGGCCAGGCACACACACACACATGCCACACACAAACACACATACACACTTGGCTCTGTCACCCAGCTGAGACTCAGCTAAACTGCAACCACTAGATACCACTAGTACAGCACCGCAGCAGCAAAGCGTAAGGTTTCAGCTAATTAAAACACTTCACCCGGCTGTTCAAACTCTCATCACCTCACTCAGACACTCCAGCAGGAGCTAGAACTGATATCCACAAATTAAACTCCTCCAACTTTCTCGTCTGAGGACCGGGAAAAAAAAAAATTCAAGGCTGCATAATTTTACTTGCACTCTTAATCACACCTGCTATTAACAACCAGAGTGCAGGTTAATTAGTTCTGCACTTCGATAACGATCAACAAGCGTGCACAATCACGAGTCGCTGCTTGTTTTAGTGTTATCTGTTTTCAACCGTTAGATGTTCACTTCGGTCCTCATCCTAAAGTACACTCGGGTTCGAATTCAAGCGACACCCCTCTTGGTAAATGCCAGACTTATTTCCACAACACCGCTTGAGTGTGGCAACAAACATCAATACAGATCAATGCAGGGTTACAGCTGGGTGAAGCAACTCACAAAGCTCCATCAAAACTATGCAGGAAGAAAAGGTACGCTTCAAAACTGGAGGGGGAAAAAAAAAAAGACAAGTGCACCAAGCTTGGTGGAAAGAAAAAAAAATATGCCAGCCTCAGCACCTTATCCGACTCTGATCTTCGTCCTGCCTTACAATACAATGCTGCGGTTAGGTTTTTTTTAACTAATTAGAGCAGAGATACATCTCAAAGTTCAGCACGAGCTCAACAAAATCGGAAGCTTCCGTGGCACGCGACAGAGGACGTCGAATATTAAAAGCCAGTGTTCTGTGACTAGGAAAGAAAGATCCGTAACGCCTTCGTGAAGCTGAACGGGTGCAATATGTCTCGACTTCTAAAAGGATGCCTCGCTTTGCTGCACATGGCCTGAACACACATAAACACCTGCTATCTATCTTTCTCACACACACACACACACATATATAGACACAGACACAGGACAGGGTGCAGTGGTGGTCTGAAGGTGGTAGGAATAATATCCCCCCTGTGTCAGGGCAGAGTGTGTAGGTGAGGTGTGCACATGGAGCACACACTCCTATCTGAGAAAAGGTGGTGTCATCAGGGTCCAGTAATAAAACGGAGGGCAGACCAATATGATAGATGGCGGCTAGCGGTAGCGTCCCTTGGGTAGCCGCACCGGCAACGCTTCCAATCAATTCTTTCTTGGTCCTCTACAGTCAGTAAGGCCAGATGAAAGTTATTCCACTCTTATTCCTCCTCCTTGTGTCGTCTCCCTGCTTTTCCTTCCTATTCCTGAGCCGTTCTTCTGCCCGACTCCCCTGCAGGTGGGTTCAAGCTCTAATCTCTCAGTCTGCACGCTCTTCCAGCCGCCAGTAATCCCAGAGTCAAGCTTCGGCGAGTCGTTGCTCCATCTCGTATTTATAAAGCGCTCATCGCCTCTGGGCGCATTGTTTGTCATGGGGGTGTGCGTTTGCAGATGCGCAAACCCAAATATCAATGATTTTTGTGCAGGCAGCCGAGGCCGAGCATGCCACAATAAGCCTCATTCAGCTGCCCAAACAGAGAGACAGTCAAACGGCCCTCGTCTCTTTTCAGTCAGGGCTCAATAATGCTAGGCCAACACTTTTTCTTTTCCTTTGGCACCACTGCGCTCTATCTGCTCAGCCTTATAGCTCTGTATGTCTCACACACACAAACAGCCACTTGACTCTGTGCATCCAAAGCCAATCTAATATATTCTCGGAATGTAGATATGTATGTGTACGAAAAAAAAAAAACACAGTTTTAAACCAATGTAGGACAAAAGCATGCTTAATAAGCTTCTCTCTCTCTCTCTCTCATGCTTTCTCGCGCTCTCAGTCAAACTGGACATGTAATCCTGTCGCCGTGTTGTATTGCTGCTGCTCTTCTCGCCCTCTAGATCAGATGCTCTTTCTGCTACTATGGAGGATATGAAGAGCATGAATTCTTCTCGTCATCTCCGAGAGCTCTGCTTTTCATTGTAGCCTATGGCCTTTTTACAAAGTATTAGGGATCTAAATCTGCAGCACATCCAGACTTCTTTGTCTGTTTAACAATATTTAAGAAAAGTTGTTTTGTGATTTTCATGTTCATGAACAAGTTTAAACTGTGAGGTCAGGGGTAGCTCATTGGTTAAGGCATAGGACTACAGCTCAGAAGGTCCCAGGTTCAAAACCCTGCAATCAAAGGCAAAGTTGCAATGGTGGGGCCCTTAAGCAAGGCCCTCAACCCTCAACTGCTCGGATGTATAATGAGATATAAATGTAAGTTGCTCTAGGTAAGTGCGTCCGCCAAATGCTATAAATGTAATTCTATACAGATCGTACATTCAGAGATAGATGGGGTATGCATGTGTTAGGAAAAGGCTCAAATAATACATTTCAATGGTTTCAGGGCATGGAAAGGGATATAAGGCCACCATAAAATAGAAAAAAAAAAGTGTTGTTCTCTGCAAAATTCCGCTTTTTTTTTTTTTTTTTTAGAATTTTTAAATTCTGACTTTGATCCCAGAATTAGGACTTTAATCTCAGAATTCTCCTCCCTCAGACACTCAGGCTTCCACCCGCATCTCAGCATGTCTGGCAGACATCTCATCCTGGATGGCAGCTCATCAACTAAAACTTAATCTCAGTAAAACCGAACTGCTGTTCATCCCAGGTGATTCATCCCCCTGTTAGGATTTTATGATCTCCCTGGACAACACTCAGATTTCTCCTTCAGTCTCTGCCTGCAACCTTGGGGTATAACTCTGGACATCGACTGTCCTTTTTTCCCCCCCTCACAGTGCTAACCTTACACATTCTTGCCGATTTCTTCTTTAAAACATCAGAAGAATTCGTCTATTTCTCTCTACACAGGCCACTGAGGTGCTTGTTCAGTCTCTTGTTATTTCAAGACTGGACTACAGCAACTCGCTCCTGGCAGGTCCGCCTTTGTGCACCATTCGTCCTCTGCAGCTGATCCAGAACGTGGATGTGCGGCTTTGTTCTCTCACACCACCCCGCTTCTCCGCTCCCAGCGCTGGCTTCCTGTAGCTGCCCGCATCAAATTCTAAACAGTGATGCTCGCCTACCAAGCTAAAAACGGCCCGGCACCCACTTGCCTCAAAGCTCTCATTGCACCCCGTAGTGCACAATGTTCCCTCCGATCCTTCAGCACTGCTCGGCTGGTCGCACCATCTCTCAGGGATCGAAGAGGACATGCATCTAGACTCTAGATGAGTCATGGGCAGTGATGAGTCTTCAAGTGATGACTGAAGACCCATATGTTTCTTAGGTATTTGGGTTAATAGTCAGAATTCTGAGAAAAAAAGTCTTCAGTTTTGTTACATAAAGTCTGAATTGGAAGGAATCCCCTTTTGTACAGGGAATTAAAAAAAAAAGATTCAGAAAAGTACCCATTATTGTTTTACATTTATTGCTTGAATTGTGACACTTATCATGTTGTCCTTATTCACTTTATATCTTTGCCTGCTTTACACATTTATTGACTGCCCCAACGACTGCCCCTAGACATCCATTATAATAACATCCACTGAGCTCATTTGTTGTATTCTTTTCTCCCAACAGGGGAAAATATTTCCAGCGGTAACTACACGCAGGCTGCAACCACAATTGGCATAATTTAGATTGAAAATTTTAACACATTTATTAGAGCAGCTTATTGTGAAAGGGGATTATCCCTGTGTGTGTGTGTACAGTATGCATGCATGTGTGCACACATCGAGTGAATAAGTCTCCTTCCACGTGTTTCCTACCACATTTTGATTCACATTGTTTCCCTAAATTAGTTCAAATCGAACACCAGGTTCACCCATCATTTGGCTGCACGCTCAGACACCAGTTAAATCGTGCCCCTTGCATTCATTACAGCCTGCTTCAGTATGTATGTTCGCACTCGTGTCAGCAGAAAAACAAGAGAAAGAGAGATTGCATGCCCATCCTTCTTCTTGACTCTCCTTTCCCGATTCACATCCAAACCCAATTCTTAATGGGAGTCATTGGCGTTACAATAGAATAAAAGTTGCCAAAGCACTTAAGGGGCTTAAGCTTTGCGCGTGAGGCTCATTTTAAACACGTCCAATTTCCCTGTGCTGCTTATCTATTCCAGGTACTACACATCCAAACCACTGTGGACTAAACTCGGTGAAAACAATAACTAGTGAGAGACAGAAAGAAAGACCGCATTGCCAATTCTCTCGCTCTCTCGCTCTGCATTTGTCTTTAAGTTGAACTATGCAACATTTCAGGATTCCTAGCTATTCGTCTCTGACAGTCCAGCCTCAGACTGACCAACTACCTGGCCTCTTCAGCAAAATTAGCAATTACTCTGGAATGTTTACTTCTATACATGCTTAAGGAAGAGTATGTGTCCTTTAAGTTGCAAGGTTGGACCTCCAGGGATTCGACTTGTTAGTCCCGCACATCCCATAGATGCCTGATCAGATTAAGATCTGGGAATTTTAAAGGCCAAGTCAACATCGTAAACCACTTTTCATGTTCCTCAAACTGTTCCTGAGGAATTTCTGAAGTGTTGCAGGATGCATCATCCTGCAGGAAGCAGACACTGCCATTAGCGAATACTGTTGCCATGATGGGATGTCCTTGGACAGCAATAGTGTTTAGGCTGGTGGTACGTGGTAAAGAAACATCCAAATGAATGGCAGGACCTGAGGGTTGCCCAAAGCCTCACATAGTGGCATGCCTTCATCCTTTAGTGCTGTCTCCTCCCCTGGTGAGCAATGCACATGCATCTGATCCATGAAACCAGGCCAGCTTCTTCCATAGTCAAGTCCACGTACCCATGGACCGGTCTGTGGCTATGCAGCCTCATAGTGCTGTCTTTCTCACCTCTTCTCATACTGTAGCCAGGCTTTACTCCTGCTTTATGTCATTAAGTCAGTCACCAGTCCACCGGTTGTCCATCTCTGGTTAATATTAACCACTGCCTACCAGAAACACCCCAGAGGACCTGGGATTTTGGAGATGCACTAACCCAGATCACTATTTGGCCCTTGTTAAAGTCTCTCAGAGCCATGTGCTTGCCAATTTTTCCTGCTTACAATAAATCACCTTAAAGATCTACCTGCTCACTTTCTGCCTAATACATCCCATCCCTCGACAGGTTCCGCTATAACAAGATAATCCATGTTATTCACTTCAGCTCCCAGCTCTCGGTGTATATCCACCCACTTAAAATGGCAAAAATGAAAATAGAATGCTGAACAGAAAGAAACTCGCAGAGAGCGAGCCGAAGCGGAAGGCCTGAGGCGATGGCTGGGCAGCCGGGAGCAGGTGCATGCTGGGACTGCGGTGCATCGGCGGTGGAAGAGATTTTGATGTCCTGAGCCTGTGTTGTGCTTACGGCGGATTCAATTTTCTCCTCTGTCCTTCTGGCTATTTCATCGCGTGGGAGAGATGCACGTTAACATGCCGCAAGGGAGACAGAGGAAGAGTGGGCATGTGTGGGTGCGTGTGTGAGTGTATATGTGTGTGTGAGTGTGTGTGTGTGTGTGTGAGTGTGAAATGACTGACTTGGCGCTCCGCCTCTCTCCCTCTGAGTCTTGTTGTTTGTTTGTGCAGGGCTTTTATGCCAAGCCGGCAGTCATTACTCAATCAGACAGCTTCCTCTGAGCTCGACTCATTAAAACAGCTCTCTAACTTTCAGCCTATGAACACTTAACACACACCATGTAACCACACACACATGCATCGAAATGTACAGTACACAACTGATAGAATTAACACCAAATCAAACAGCTGTCATGCCAACAGTCCAACCGTATTTCCACTGCCTCGTTTGAGTCGAGGGCATGCTATTATGGAGGCCGCTAACTACAACAACAAACACATACACAAACACACACCCGCGCACAAAAACACTCTGCGAGATATTTAAGCTCGTCTGATCGGCGTTTATTCGAAATCATGATGTGCTGCTTGTCTTTCCGCCCTACAGGAACCGGAGCCGGTCGAGACAAAGCCGTCCCGTCCCACATATTCCCACTACAAGCAAAACAATGGGACTGTTTTTTTTTTCTCCTAAATGATAGCATAATCAAGCCTCTCTCTTCCCTTTTGATTAGCTCTTTGGCACCGTATCCATCTCTGTCTCTTCACTCCCTCTCCCTCGCTCTAGCCATCAGTCTCTCTGTCACCACGTTCCAGTCTTCGCTTTCAAAATTGCCCTTTTTTCTCACAATGACCTTAAAACACGACTATGAACCTTGCTCTTTTCTTTAGCCCTCCACCCTCCTTTTTCTCTCGCTCTCTCTCTCTCTCTCTCTGAGGAGGAAGAAAAAAAAAAAATCACACACTCATCACTTTCGCCGCACACTTCCTTGACAAGCAGAGGCACGTGAAGAATATTAATGACCCTCAGAGTCCAATTAGCACCTAGCACACATAACACCTTTATGCACACAAATGCACAGTGGGTAGAGAGAGAATAACAAGGAGGCAGAACCAGAATAGAAACGCAGCCCGGGAACGTGAGAGACAGAAAGAGAGCAAAAAATGACTGAACGCATTTATTGTACAAATTTAGGCTCGCTATAGCAACACTAATCATCATAACACAGCTGCAAAATTTCTCCTAATTAAAACGTACGGCTCGGAGAGAAAAGACGAGAAAGAGAGGAGGGCACGTCTGACGCACGGCGAGATGCAGGAAGGGTGAAGAAAAAAATATGTGTAAAAGATAAAAAGAGAAGGTGGAGATAGAGCTGTGTACTCTACTCTCACTGTAATTGCAATGGATACCGAGACGTCTAGTATGATAATGTAACTTAAAAATAAAATAAAAAAAATCATTCGTGTAGAACAGTGAATGTTGCCTGAGGTTCGCTTTAGGGAATAGGTTCCTCATTTTGCACAGACTGTACACGAGTGGATGATTGACAGATTGGAAACAGATGTGACTCAGACGTGGGACCGGGGATGGGGAGGTGCTATGAGAATGTGAAGGTTTTTCGATGGCACACACTGAACAACATACGGTACATCACAACACACCCGAGGGGCGTTCAAGTCAAACCGAGACTTGATGAATTTTCTGTGGCTCAGAGCCCACTAAAGTTGTTCAATTAAACTTTCAAGCGATGGAGAACTTGCTGCCAAACTTGCGGATGAGGCGCATCTGTCTGTAAGAAATGTACACACAGTCATTCGCAAACGCAGGAACTCAGCTGTACAGTCCTGACAAGTCCTAAGCCATTTCCGCTTGTTTGGAAGCTTGTTTGCAGTGGTAAAGTGCTCGCCCTATCATCCGGAGATCGCTGGTTCGGTTCCCGGGTGATGCTGTAATCTCTCGCAGCCGGAGGCCTAGAGAGAGCTGATTGGCCGAGCTCTCTCAGAGGGGAGGGATGAGAGGTACTTAGTGCTCCCACATTAATCACGGCTCTACAGCCAATCAGGGGCGTCTGTAAGCTCACGCACGCGGAAGGAGTGGACAGCGCTGTCCTCCGAGTGTGTTACGCCGCCCCTGACGGTGCGTGAGCGAGCAGCTCGAAAAGATGCGGTCGGCTGGCGTCATGTGGTTCGGAGGAAACACGTGATAGTCTTTGGTCCTCCTGAGTGGTAGTAGTAGCCTTAATGTGGGAGCCCCCTAGTGACGGGGAGGAATTGGACACGACTAAATTAGTGAGAAAATCGGGTAAAAAATCCCAAAAAATTATAACATTTTTTTTTTTTTTTTAAGGAGTTCCTGGAAGGCCAGCGTTTCAAACATTAAGTATACGGTCTAATCAGGGCTGGAAATACTGGGAAAAATTGGTACCTCGATGTAATCCAAGCACTAGTGAAGCTTTGAGATAAGTCCCTTAGTGTAGCGGGGGACTGTATTGAGAAATATGACTGCACAATCAAAAGTCCCGGTTTGACTTGAACACCCCTCATAGTACGTATATGTAAACTATAATTAAGTAAATTTAAGGAAAGCAAATGCTTCTAATAGAAAAATCACTAAACTGTGTGAAGATGCCAGTAGGTGGACATGTCCCAGCCATCCAAGTCCCATCCAGTGTTCCTGGGACGGTTCTCAAACCCACCATAACCCTGACCAGCATAAAGTGTTTACTGAAGGTGATTTTGTAGCTCATACGTTTCTGAGGTAAACACCATATAGGTTACACTGCAGGTTTATGTAGGTTTATGTCTGCAGCCAGTTATAATGCATCAATCTCAGCATAGCACTTACTCTGACACGGTGCAGGGACGAGTGCATCAGGTGGAGTGTTGGTTGGGTTTTTAAACATGGAGAACACTTACTGACTGCTTTATAGGACACACACACATAATTTTCCCTCCACAGTGTGCGTATGTGGGGGAAAAAAAAAAAACATCCTCCGGCCCTTCATCAGTGTCAGTTTCGGGCCACAGCGCTCCTGGGTATTTTTGGTCGGTGAACAATTTTCAACTCAGCAGTGACAAGACTTCTGACACATTCGTACCAGCACCACACACACACACACACACACACACACGTGTCAATGTCAGTGCTGTGCAAAACAACAGATGGGCTACAGTCAGTCCCTGAGCCCTTACAAAGACTCCTGTATACTAAGTGTACATGAAAAAAACAGCAAATTAAAGTAGGGACGAGTTAGCAGCAACTTCACTGGAACCTCGGTGCACGTTAACCCACAAGATGAGTCATGAACCGTGTGGAATGGAATATGAAAAGCATTTGAAGAACACCAGGCATTGCTCTTAATCCCATGAGGAAGATGGTAATACGCACAACGAGACAAATGCCCAAACAAACATGCTCGAAAGAGAAGAAGGTGTGTGTGTGTGTGTGTGTGCAACAGTAATAACCCACAAACATGATCTGGAGAGGATGCGAATCATGCGTTAATTTGAGAATCCGAGACGCTTTGGTGCTAAACACACATCTTTCCAAGGTAAACAGCCTCCTGCCGGCCTTGTAAAAAAAAAAAAAAAACAGAACCAGGAAAGTGAAGGAGATGGGAAAGAGAGCGAGATGAAATAATTAGAAGGTCTGCTTTCGGCGTTCACTGAAATATGCAAATCCGTTTAATTTCGCTTTGATTTGCTTGGCTGCACCCATCTTCTTCTTCTCTCTCTCTCTCTACCTCTCTCTCTTACTATTCTCACATTATCTCTATCCGTATTAATACTGTATTAATACACAGTGTGTCAGTCCAATTGCTTCGGCTCTGTGTTACCCTCAGGCAGAAATGCCTATGTGTGTGCATGTGCGTGTGTGTGTGTGTGCATGATTGTACATTTCTTTTGAGGAAAACTGCTTCAATCCTGTATGTCTACCTTTATGTTTGCGTAATTAACTTCTCGAGATGTGCCCACTTGGGTGAATCCTTTGTCAAGCACACGCAAAACGGTATATGCTACTATGTACTGTAAGTCAATAACACACAAGGTGAAACATGTGGGTGCGAGTTTGTCTATTTTTTGCAGCCGCGGGTACGCGTGTTTTAACCCTGACAAGCGAGCTGGATCAAGTCAGCTGTCTTCGCACCATTATAATGAGAAATCTGGTTGCGTGCAGTATTTTGGGAGAGCACAGTTATTGAAAGCTTCAATGAAAAGATGGGGTTGCGTATGTGAAGTGTGTATGTGTTTATGTATTGTACTTCATGTGTGACACATTACTCATTAGAAAAAAAAAGGGGGGGGGAAGACACAGCTGTCTCTCCTAATGCAACGCCCCTTCATTCCCATTACACCCCGCATTAGCTCTCTCTCTTGGGCAGAGAAAATCACAGGCTGCCAGCACCTACCCCACATCTCTGTATGATGAGGATGTGCAAAATCATAGCTGCTCCGCCCTCTCTCTCTCTCCCTCTCTCTCTCTCCCAGAGGTTCCTCTCTGCAGTAAAACCACTGCCTTTAGCGATTAGAAATGTTATTGTTATTTTTGAATACAAGGATAATTAATTCAGTATACAAGGAAAAATACATGAAAGCATTAATTAAAAAATTATATATATATATACACACATGTATATTAATTAATTTAATATATAAATGAAAGAGAATTTAAATAAAAACAAAAAGGCGAAGCTGTGGAGAGCCTGTTCTATAATTCGACAGTGCAAACTTCGGATTCTTGGTCCGTGTGACAGTTCAAGCACCGTTATGACAAGTTTATTCTGAGGCCACACCGGAGTTGTAGCAATGAACGAGTTTCTCACTGTCATTCTGCCGCGGTACATGCAATTCTCAGGTCAACTACGAGAGGTGTTCAAGTCAAACTGGGACTTTTGATTGCGCAGGATCAGTTTTTTGCAAGTTGGCGACAAGTTATTCGTTGATTTTCAAAGATCAGGCAGTCACTCGCTGAATGTTCACGGAAACGACTACAGTAGACTCATCTCGCCTATGATGATCTTTCACATGTTCTTTGAAATGTTTTATTGCGACTAAGAGTCTCATCACCATACAGTACTGTACTTAAGTCTTCTGTAAATGTTCAATAAATCGGTTTTAGGCGAGAAATTTTAATCAAAAGTCCTGTTTTGACCTGAACGCTGTCCGTACATTACTCCCGTTACTTTAGTAAATAGTTCACAATAGCAAGTACATTAAAAGACAATTTGTGGTAGTTGTAAATAATTCAGTTTCTAAATCGAAATAAAACAATAAAATAAAAGGGCAGGCATCAGTAACCAAACGTCTGAGACAAAGGAGACTAATGAGCGTTCCTGGCCCAATTTATCAACAATTACTTCAAATGAAACAAAGATATTGATTAGACAAAACCCATGAAAATATTGGTATTTCACAAATTAACATATGACCCATGGAAGAGCTAAGACATTAGCTAGTTCACCAGCTAAGCGAGATAGACTAACTAGCCATTAGATGTCATTAGCACTGGATGTAATTTCCGTTTTCAGTAAAATGAGAGAAAATATATCTATGTGCTTCCATTCCATGGGTAATGCTCTGGATAATGTGGCAATGTAAAGGACAACTTTGCTAGGTAGATGTAGAAACATTTTATGAATTAACAAGAGCCATAGGTAGCTACTGTAGCTTAAAAAAAGAAAAGAAAACCTAGCTCTTGATAAATTAACAAGAGCTAGGTAGCTAGCTAAGAAACATTAATGAATTATGAAGAGCTAGGTAGCTAGTTACAGTAAAAAAAAAAAAATTAAAAAAAAAAAATTCATGAATTAACAAGAGCTAGGAAACTAGCAAATAAACATTTATTAAGTAACAAGAGTTAGGTAGCTAGCTAAGAAACATTTATGAATTATGAAGAGCTAGGTGGCTTGCAAAGAAACATTTATTAATCAACAAGCGACATAAAAACATAGAACAAGAAACATGGAGCTAGTCAGCTACCACACTTGGTGCTAGCTAGATAGTTACCAATCCTTGTTTTCACTAGCTAGCTAACCAAAAAAAGCCTTAATGAACCCCTACAGCATTTTTTAGCTTTTTTGTTGGCAAGTGTAAATACATTTGTGAAGTAATTCTAACAGGTTTTTCAACATGTTTACTCCTACTTTTGATCATTACTTTTACTCTAATCAAACTGTTTATTCCTACATTAGCAGTGCTCTTACTCAATGTTAATGTTTTTTTTTTTCTATCATTGACAATAGTAATAACGCAGTTAGAAAGCAGCATTTCTGCTTGCCTTTGCCCTCTTAAAATACACTTTGCCTTGAAAAATAGCCATAAAAACAGTTTTTATTTTATTATTTTCTTTTCATAAATATGAGAATCCATTAACATCTCATGCTTGAAATGTCCATTTACAGGAATGACCCCTAGAACCAGATTTTGTTTTGTATGTTTATAATTCTATACAAAAACAACAACAACAAAAAAATATTTAAAGAGCAAAACAATGTCAGTGTCATTAAAGTAACCTTATAAAAAAAAATAATAACATACTGCTACCCGAGATTATTATTTTATTTTTTTTCCCAGTGGTAAATTAATTACATTCATACATCCACTATTTGTAATAATGTACTACAGTCAATTTGGAAACACCAGTAAGTTAACAGTGCATATCTTTGGACAGTAGGAGGACTGTAGGAGGAAACTTTTCCTTGAGGAAACGCACAAAGCACAGGGAAACATGCAAACTCCATTGGAGACCAGCTTTGAACCCGCAAACCTGGCGTCATTAGTTAACAGTTCTAATCAGTAAGTAGGAAGGACTAAATGATAACGTAATCACGGAATTGCCTGATTAATGTGGGAAGTCTGAGCCAGCACTATCCAGTACTATAATAATACTATTCTCTGAAACCTGGTTTAGTTGTTAGAACGCATTGCACGTCCAAGGTCTGGGTTCGATTCCTCAGGTATGTGTGCATGGAGTTCGTATGTTCTCCCCGTGCTTGGTGGGTTTTCCGCGGGTTTCTCGGGTTTCCTCCTACAGTCCAAAGACATGCAGATTAGGCTAATTGGCATTCCCAAATTGACAATTGAACAACTGCCTATGACGGTCGTAAAATGGGAATAAATACAAAGGTAATCACCAGTGGGATCCCATGGTCCATAGCGGTTCGTAGATGGATGCAAACCTGGTTTAAGCAAAAGATGATGGTGGCATTTAGGCAGCAGTAATGTCTGCAAGAATCTGCACTTCCATGCAGTTCAATGAAGAAAAAAAAAATGGCATGACACCCCCACAAACGCAGACACACAAACACTACGGGAACACGTGTTTTATAACAACAGGCTGCAAATTGCCTAAAGATACAATAAATATACAATGGTGGTTTGCATAAAAACCTCTGCAGCAACCTCATTTCCCCTCTTGTCTGTTCCAACCACTCAGCATTCAGCATCACCAGTATACTAATCACCGGCCTGATCCTCTAATATCATCTTCACCTGTTTCTCACTGGCCTTAAGTCATATTTATTTAATGCTTGAATGATTCATAGTTTACTGCGTGGCTTAGCAAACACATTCATCTGGAACTACTCAAGCACAGGGACTAGATTGAAAAATGAGAGCCACAATCTTGCCAAAAAAATACTTCAGGAAGCCTGGAGAACTATTCCTCAAGACTATATAAAAAAACAGAAGACAGTCTGGCACTTTGGAAGCAAAATATGAAGAAATGAGCGGTGGCTTTTGACTTCTGCACAGAACCGTATATGTTTAGCAGTGAGCCAAACGTGTAAATGTGGTCATGAACAGAAGGCTAAGTGTGGGAAAAAGGGAGCAGGAAAGTTGCCAATCTATTTGTGTTTTATATCATTGCCTATCCATGTATCATGCCATAGACAAATCTCACTCTGGGTATCCTGTGTAGAAGAGTGCAATACTTCTATTACAAGCATCAAAACGCAGTAAATGCTTCTGAAGGGGGTAATTTACTTTATAAGCACTACATGACCTTTACCACTTGAAACTGTTGAAGCTATTTAAAAAGAATATTATTCAGTAACTACAGTAAAATGGAAATATATCTATATCTATCTAGGGACCCATCAATTTGTTCTGGGAGTTTAAGCAGTTCAGATATTTGCCAAAAAGATCCAGTCACTCAGCATGCGCAGAGACACACTTTATTTTGTATTCTTCATATGTTGTGGCATAACTCGGAGAAAAAGAAAAAGAAAAAGTAAAGTACGGATAAGCCAAACGTTTACTGAATTGAAATTACCCCCTATGTCTTCCCATGCAACGTAGTATCCCCGCGTTTCAGATTCTCTTTCCCAGAATGAATGTTTTTAGTACTGCTTAATTAGCAGATTGCATTCTTTTGTGCCTAAGCCCCAGGAGCCATTGTTAGGATAAACGCAGTTGGAGGTGGAATGCTGAAACAATAAGGCTGTATCACAGATTTTGGTTGTAAAAAAGGATGATTTGAAACAAACAAAAAAAAAAGCCAGAATGAACCTAGGAGTGAGAATTCTTTCGAAATACGCTGCAAAGTGCTCCGACCACCTCTGCTTAAAAACACCCTCATATACTGACTGACCAGATGAACTTAAAGGTGGTTCACTTGACATTAAGTACAAGTTGTTTCCCGCAGCAGACAAGGTAAATTTCAGTGTGTCGCCAATTACCCTCTCAGCATTGTAAAACTGGCACTAACCGTCACCTGCACAGCTTCTTTATTTAACTACACTATAATTCTCATAAACAAGGATTATAGACATGTCTCCTCTGAGAGCAGGTCCACCTCAGCAGGGTAGCTTACCTCTGTTTCAAAAGCTAGTTACCACAAAGCTGACGTTCAATCCGGAACGCTTCGGCCAATTACACTAACCCTAAATGCTTGCAGTGGAATTTGCCTCGCCTAAAAGTAAGTCACTTACAGTATGTGGTTGAATCAGCTGCCAAAGGAATACTTTGGTTCCTGTACATACATCAGATACAAGTTACATGTACGCATTTTTTCATGTCTAATTTTTAATGCTATAATGTAACTCTTAATGTAATATAACTCTATAATGCAATCTATAATGTAATGCTTTATATCTTGGTGCTATCGAATGCTTTATTCTGATTGGTCAGAATAATGAAGGGCTTACTGCTTCCTAAGTAACATGACATGTTGCGTTAACAACAAGAGAGACAGTTTACAGCTACTCTGACACACGTAAGATACGTTCTGCAACTTTCAAACGTCACCACAAAGAGATCAAATTTAGACTGAAATGTAATCTTTAAAAATAAAAAAAGAAGTAAAACTTATTGACCGGGATGCCTGTCTTACATATTCTTAAAAAATACCTTGTTTTGATCAACACCAAAATGTTCACTAGTTCCAACGGTGGTATCAAGCATCGTGCAATGATTTAACAACGTATTGAGGTATTATAGTACAAAGGGAGTGCTGTCTCAGGCACCTAAGCCTCTAGAGGTTGTTGATTTGAGGATCCGGGTTCGAGCCCAGCCGTCGGTGGGTATATACCCCGCCACTGTAAGCGGTGCTGGTTCAACGCCCAGTTAGAAGAATGGGAGGGTTGTGTCTAGAAGGGCATGATGTGAGCAGGCCAACAGAAAAGAAAGTTTGTTGAGATATTGCAATGAATGATAAGATTTTCCAATGAACTGACAGGTGGTAGAAAGTGGGCAATGGTTTTAAGAATACAAAGGTGTAACATCCCTGTATTCCCAATAGGATGGAAGAAGCTCCTAATGAAAAACCTGATCCAGTATGGATGAATCAGTAAACTTGCTAAATGCAGTATTAATTCCACAGAAATTCTACTTCCCACATTCAAAAAGTAGAAATCACATATGGCATTTTGTGATTTCATGCTAAGGATCTTAAATGGATGCAGAGATCCAGCAACTCATAAAGATTATGCCTCCATATAAAGGATTAAAAAATGTTATACTGTGGGATAAGATGAACAAAGCACTTCAGGATATGCTATTATGAAGAAGAAGAAAAAAAACGTAATGCAGCTGAGTGCATCAATCTTTTTCCATTTTGGCGAAGAAGAAATTTTATTGTCCCTGACTGACAACAACAGCAGTGATTACAGAGACTGGAAAGTGGAAATTACTGACTGTGTTCACATCCATTGTTAATTGTTAAAGGGAAAGATAACAAAGAAATCTATTTTAAAAATGTGGTTCTATTCACATCAATCCTAATAAACTCCACAGAAATCAACATAAATGATCTGTTCTAACAGGTGTACTGTCAAGGTTAATAAGGTTTTAATTACAGCTCTATGACTGATGAGAGGTCAGAAAAAACAAATTCCAGATTGCTTTCAATGGCCAGCAAGGATACAGTCACTCTTTACAACCCTGGTGAACAGAAAAGCATCTCAAACCATTAAACGTTGTGCTTGTGATGTGCTACAACAGCAGAACTCCACATTGTGCTCCACTCCCGTCGGCCAAGAGTATGAATCTGAGGGTTGTCACGGGCACAAACTCAACCCAACTGTGCATTTTATGCTCAGATAATGCAACTGCGCAGAGAGTGTAACTGCTCAGAGTGTGTGGACTTATGATAACATTGTGCCACTGTCACATGACTTGCTGATAACATGAATGCATGAAGTTTCTGTATTATATTCCATAGCATTATCTATTCAAGAGCTACTGCACATATTTAGTGTCCATAGCCTTGTTATACTGTATATTATTATTGTATACCTATGTAAACTTCACCTACATCTTGTACGGGGAGAGTTCAAGCCAAACAGGGACTTGTCATGAAATTTCTATGACAGAAGACTGTACGGTGATGAGATTCTTAATTTGAACGGTGCAAAGGCCGTACATCCGCGAATGACGCTCAGAGCCCACTGTGGTAGTTCTCATGAACATTCAGCAAATGGAATGCCTGATCCTTGAAAATCGACGGGTAACTTGTCACCAACATTTGGAAGTAATGCATCTGTCTGTGGAAACTGTACATAAAATCATTCACTTACACATATTGCCACATCGCCTGCACAGTCCTGACATCACTCCAAGTCACTTCTACATGTTTGTGCCATTAAACGAGTTCTTGGGGGGCCTCCGAGTGGCGCAGTGGTAAAGTGCTCGCCGTATCATCCGGAGATCGCTGGTTCGATCCCCGGGTGATGCTGTAACCTCTCACAGCCGGAGGTCTAGAGAGAGCTGATTGGCCGAGCTCTCTGAGAGCTGAGGGATGAGAGGTACTTAGTGCTCCCACATTAATCACGGCTCTACAGCCAATCAGGGGCGTCTGTAAGCTCGCGCACGCGGAAGGAGCGGATAGCGCTGGCCTCCGAGTGCGTTACGCCGCCCCTAACGGTGCGTGAGGGAGCAGTTCGTAAAGATGCGGTCGGCTGGCATCACGTGGTCCGGAGGAAACACGTGATAGTCTTTGGCCCTCCTGACTGAGTGGTAGTAGTAGCCTTAATGTGGGAGCCCCCCTAGTGACGGGGAGGAATTGGACACGACTAAATTCGGGAGAAAATCGGGAAAAAAATCCCCCCAAAAAACGAGTTCTTGGGAGGCCATCGTTTCAGATGCGATGCAGGCATAATGTGTTCCAGTTTGGCTTGAACGCCCGTTATAATTTGCACAACACAATATTCGCACATAGTGTATATATACTACTTCTGTATCTGCACTTCTGGAAGATGCTAAAACGCATTTTGTTGCTGAGTCCCTGCACTGTGCAATGACTGTAAAGCTGTATTGATCTACCTATCTATCTATAAAGGTGCAGGTGGGCATGAGTGGATGTACTGTAACTACTTTAAAAAGTAGAAAAAGGTTGCTGGGAAAGTTTCTAGAAGAGTTTCTTCAGCCTCTGACCTCTTATTGTATTTTTTGTCCCCAAGATAGTTTGTCTTCAAAAAATGTCAAGGCGCTGACTAATCATTGCCTCTGTTGAAAAGTCGGACATCCCACAGCCCTTTCCTAGTATCCGTGTTTATTGTATTTACCTTCCAGGATTCTGTGACTTTACACTATCAGTCAAACCTTTTGGAGTTGTTCTGACAATCACAATTTGGCCCTTATCACAGTAGCTATAGTGTCAATATCTCATTACAATGGCAGCTGGGAGTGGGTGGGACATATGAAGTTGATGTGTTGGAAGTAAGATTTGAGAGCCTTTGACAAGGGCCAGATCGTGATGGCTGGAGGACTGGGTCAGAGCAACTCCAAAAACGGCAGGTCATGTGGGTTGTTCCTGGTCTGCAGTGTTCAGGACATACCAAAAGTGATCCAAGGAAGGAAAACCAGTGAACTGGCGACAGGGTCATGGACGGCCAAGGCTCACTGACGCAAATGGGAAGTGAAGGCTGGCCTGTGTAGTCCGATTCAATATAAGAGCTACAGTACTAATGCTCATGTTGAGGGAAAAGTTAATGCTGGTTGTGATAGAAAGGTGTGAGAACATACAGTACAGTGCAACACTGTTATGGGGGAAAAGGAGAGACCTACTCAAAACTAGGCAGGTGGTCATAATGATATGCCTGATTTGGTGTAATTACCCAATTCCATATGTCATTTCATCTTTCATTTGTCTTAGAATGTAGAAAATAAACTCAAAGTTTTGACTTGTACTGTATGTTTTATGAGGCTGTATTGTGATTATACAGTACTGTATAGCATTTGTTTGTACATTTCGCCATAAACAATATATAATTTTATTCGAGGGAATATAGCGATAGTTATTACCTACAAGACATTTCACCGTCACCGCCACTCCTCCTGCCTTACTACCCGAAGTGAGTGAACCTGATTATGATGACTGTGGGTCTTAGCCATATAACCGCTTGGAAATTCCACTTAGCTTTAATAAAGTCTTAACAAAAGGATTCATTAACAATTAAGGGATAATTATATAAAATATTAGACCTCTTAGGTTTTGTCTGGGTGAGCGTGAGAAACCTGCAGTCAGAACACACACTGCAATTAGCAGCTAATAGATCAGAGGCTACGTCACCTAATTCCATGCTAATAAATGAAACGACTAGCGTAAGAATTTGTAAAGAAAATGACTATTAAGCATCTCACACAGCTGTAAAAATGTTATTATTATTATCATAATCTTTTTAAAGCTAAGTGCTAAGTGCTAAAGCTGGCTAGGAATAGTAAGGTTTTGTTCAAGCTAACAGACTAACCGCTACGGTAGTTATCTTTTTTTTTTTTATTATTATTATTTGTACATTTTACCCTTTTATCCTTGTTATTGAAATATGACATCTAAGCAGACGAATTCATTGTCTTGCCGAATAAAGATTCTTATCCCTGCCCGTCTCCGTCTCTGTGTCTCTTTCCATTGTTCAGTCAGCGATGCAAGGTGACCCGAGTTTAATGCCTTTTGATAAATAACGCGTTTCTTCTCCAGCTCCAGCCCGCCGTGTCAGAGTCCAGGTGACGGCGTGTGTTAATCAGCAGCGGAGAATAAAGAGCGCGTGCACGCTCCTCTCCTCCCTCAACATCAACATGTTTACTTGTCATCATCTGTCATCCCGTTCTTTCTTCTGCCTCGGTCGCTGCTCTCCAGAGTTTTTCCCCCATTTCTGTGTTTCAGTGTGCTAATCACAAGGCTCATTTGTGCGCACGCATCCCTCACAAACACTTCTGTATCACCAACTTGATGGGGTTTTCCATTAACCTTAGAAATGTCAAAGCTAAATGCTGCGCCTTTGGATAATTGCAGGCCTCGACTTAAATCCAGCACTTCGGTAAATGGAAATCTTTTCCTTTAGAGGATGCTGAGTTTTGCGAAATCTCACAAAAACGTTATTACAGGGACATCACCACAGGGAATTCTTGGCCTTGTAAATAGACTACAACGGAGTGTACACACTGATATGCGAGTGCGAGATGTGATGGCACTGCAGAGGATTCCCCAGTTGGAAGGACAAGCTTGTTTACAGTGACTGATTGGACTCATTGTCCAGTAATTACACTCGGCCAGCCTTCCTGTCTCAACATGAAGCCGACACACACTTCCATCTCTGCTATTTTCTGTCTCTCCCCGCACAGCTGGGCACTGCTTCCATCAATCACACTTCAGTAATGTTATTTGCTACCCAGCGGCCGGTCGCCAGGCAACGGCCAATCGCTGAGCGAACAGTGTTTTCCGATCCGAACCACTCGGCCAATGAGGTGAGCCACTCCCCTGAGACGTTCCACTGTGATCAGAAAGTACAGCAGACCTGGCAGGGTGACAACCACATTCCCCCAGCTATTCTTCACACTGTGCGCTCTCTCTCACTCTCTCACTCTCTCTCCCTGTTTCTTCCCCCTTCCATTGCCTCCGTCACGCTAAGATGTTCGCCATTGGCTATGTCACGCAGAAAAGTTCAGCAAGAGGACAGAGACAGAGGCAAGGTGCAGTTAAGGGGCCACATACACACACATGCAGAATGCTCTCCCAGATCTATCTATCTATCGATCTATCGAAAGAATAGATTCAGAATGAAAGTGTTCTAGATGAATACAAATAGGAGACAAGATTTATAGACCTAAGAACAACATTATTAGACTTGAGTACAAATCCACACACCTTGCAGAAAGTCTATTTATCTTTCTATCTATCGAGCTATCTGTCTGGCTGTCTGTTAGACTTTCCAAATGCTGCCAAGTCTGTCCGTCTGTCTGTCTGTCTGTCTTAAACAGTCATTGTTACTGTATCTGCTGGTCAGCTGTAATAACCTATGACTTCATGCCAGTGGGTCACAGCAAATGTCAAGTGGAAGATACACTGCTGATGATGCCAACCTCCACTCCTACACACCAAGCAATGCGGTAACACCAATCTGCATTTAGACTATGGGAGAAAACTGAAGTACCCGCAGGAAACGTACCAAGCCCAAGAACACGCACTCGCCAAGCACACAGAGGGGAGGTGAGCTTTGAACCTCTAACCTTTAAGTAGTAACTAAGCGCTGAAATGAAAACAACATGAACAGGACCTCTCCGAATGTACTGTACAGTAGACATGCACCCAAAGCCAACATCAAGTTCATCCAACATCTTCACTTCTGACATCCTTGTTTCGTTCTTGAATAGCTTGGCAGAAATCTTGACACGTTTCTGTTTTTTAACGGGCATGTGTGTGAGGGAGTGGTCGAGTGTGAAGCCTGGACAACCAACCTTGGACCGCGCTCGTCAACCTTGTTAACATATTCCAAACAACAATCCCAATAATGCATGTTTATATGTTTACTCGCTCATCTTCTATACCGCTTTATCCTCTATTCAGCGTCATGGGGGGCCTGGAGCCTATCCCAGGAGACTTAGGGCACGAGGCAGGGTACAACCTGGACAGGGTGCCAATCCATCGCAGGGCACACACACACACACATACACACACTCACACACTACGGGCAATTTGGGATCGCCAATTAACCTAACCTACATGTCTTTGCACTGTGGGAGGAAACCGGAGTACCCGGAGGAAACCCGTTTATATGTTTCAAACTTTTCAAACTTTAGTATAATGTTGAAGTTTTTTTTCTTCCCTGAACGCCTCCCCGGCAGTGCGCTAAAAAAAGGATCTGTCCTTTTCCTTAAAAGCAAATAGATTTCTCAAGTTAAAAAATGAGTCATGAGTGGTTTGTGTAACTGAAAATTCTAAGAAGTTGTTATGCAAAAGGACCTTGAAATTGCAGCTCGGAATCGCGGCTGAGAGGAGAGGGAGATCTCTGCAGACACACGGATCACACAAGACAGTACCCCGAGCTCGTGATCAAACCTGAAACCGTGAAGCGGAAAAGCACCCCGCTGTACCACCGTGTCACCCTGGCTTATTTTAGTATTCGATTTTAGTCTTTATTGCTAGATATTACAGTTTTTTGATGGGGGGACATCCACTTGCCTATGGGTAATTTAGTATTGGGAGTGACAAGAATGGACAGGATTTGGGATGAGTATATTAGAACGGCAGTGCAGGTAGGACGGTGTGGGGACAAAGTTAGAAAGTCCAGATTAAGATGGTTTGGACATGTGCAGAGGAGGGACGAGGGGAGGAAGGCACAAGAGGAGGTTTACGGATGTGGTGAGGGAGGAAATGCAGGAGGCTGGAGTGACAAGGGAAGACGTGGTAGACAGAGTTAGACGGAGACAGATGATTCGTTGAGACACAACAACAAGTATTTTAAACCTTAAGCTAATAGTCAGAGGCTGATGTGCTCGAGTGATCGGCTTGATGTGGTTTATTTCACAGGTAGCACGGCACTAGCAACTATCCTTAGCGAACCTGATTTTTGGACGATTCAGAAGGAAGAACGTTAAAGGATTATGGTTGTCTGTCTGTGAATTCAAGGTTAAAGATGGGGGCGGTTAGCATCTCCTCTGAGAGTGTTTAGCATACCACATGGCGTTGAGCAGTCTTAGCCTTTGGCCTGCTGCCACGCTGATATCAGATGGATGGAAAACTATGCAAGAATTGGCAATGAATAAAAAAAAAATTTAAAAAGGAGAAAAAAAACATTGCCACAGAAGTTAAAGTAAAGCTGTAATAACCATTTATCATTAACATGTCCTACTTTTTATTCATTAGACTCATACAGTATTATCACTTGCACTGTAACAGGTACTGTATAGACAGTCTCATCTTTCAGAGAACTTGAAATGTACACCTTCACTTCCGACTGTTACAAATCCCCGCAGACTTCTTCCATACGCATTAAATTAACACGTTATCTCCGCACAGCAATCGTCTCCATCACAATCTTGTCTTTTAAATCCCAGTCTAAGCTCTTGCAATAACGTATCCGAACGAGTGCATTAATACCGTATAAACCTGAGGTTCTTGTTTTTGTCTGCGCTTGCGACGGAAACGAATCGACACTTCCTAAGCCAATCCGATTTGAGACTGCCCGTGGTATAATAGAATCTGAAGCTCAGCACAAAGTGAGCGTGCTGAATCCGTGGCTCTACTAGATCATGCTGCCAAGTCCCTCACGGCTACTGATTCGCCATAATGGCACTGTAGTCATGCAGAGAAAGAGATGGAGA
The DNA here is from genome assembly GCA_030068275.1 of Clarias platycephalus. Lineage (NCBI taxonomy): Eukaryota > Metazoa > Chordata > Actinopteri > Siluriformes > Clariidae > Clarias > Clarias platycephalus. The sequence goes on along the minus strand of JAQQZT010000033.1, from coordinate 7,048,730 downwards.
GCGAGTGGGAGAGAGTGGGACATCAGCCGCGATCCGCTGGGAGCACTAGAGAAACGAGCGCGGGAAAGAAAGACTGAGTGAGCAGGAAGAGGAGTAAATTGAGGCTATTTGAGTAGAACCCATTCTGAAGTCCCTAAATCCCTTACTCTGGTCGCAGCACACCAAGCATACCAACAGTGCCGTCACCTCCGTTATCAACTTGCTGTGCGTTGCAGCGCGAATGTTCTGCACGCACGCAATGCACACAAGGACATCTAGACAGCATTGCTACCTGTGATGATTTTCATAAAGTCTTTCATTTCCTTTTTTTCTTCTTGTTTTTTTTGTTTCATTTGCAATGTAAGATGCAATCTAAATGTTTTAGAGTAACATGTGGACTGTTTCATCTTTTCCATGGTCATTAAACTTGCATAAAATAGGACTCGTAGTGTTTATAAATGATTGATTTCCGGCGACTTGATGATATCGATCAAACTAACGCGCTTCTTATTTAAGTGATATTGCGATATTCAGTATAACCACGAAAGCAATTTTTATTTGCTTTTATACAACATGCAATAAACAAGAAATTAATATAGAGCAAGTAACATTTTGGACAATCTTTGTTCTCTCTTAGTCGAAACGGATCCCGAAAACAGAAGCCCCACTATTGCACAACTAGCTCACACTGATTTGTGCGTTCACATTAAATGCACTTCAATTAAAATATGCGTCCATACTTTGTTTCAATATTCAATCGATAAGCTTTTACATTTTAAAGGTCCCCTATGTTAGCATTTCTACAACGAGTTAATGAAGGTCTCAGAGCTCTCTCAAAGTGTAAATGCTCATGGTCCAGCTCAGAGAATGCATTCTGTTATACCTCATATGATGTCACATTAGGGGGAAAATGGAATTGGCTTGTTTAAGTCTTGGCCAGTGCAAAATGAGAAAAAAAAGAAAAGCATGTGTAAAAAATGACTCAAAAGTAAATTTCGTATCACATGTGGCCTTTAAGACAAAAGTTATAGTTATGAAATATATTATACTGTATATATAGAAATATATAGATTTTTACATGTGCTTATGACATCTTTAACGCTATTATAGTGAATGTTTAGAACCAGGAGGTGGAATTTTATGTGATGGACACACACAAGTGTATCACAATTCCTCACCCGCATACTTTGGGGAGATGGAAAGAAACTGGAGAAACACTGTAAAAACACTGTATAGAAACTCCCCCAGGTGGTGATGTACTGTAGCACCGCTGTGCCATCCAGGCTCTGTTTATCGGATCCAACATGTTTGGAAACTACCGCATTTACTTTTTTTATTACAGTAAACCCAGTTTGGGCTGTAAGGGTGAGGAAAGTTGAGGAAATTATAATTCCTATGAATAAATATGAGCCAACATCTTTGCCCAGTGTGTTTAAGATTTGTGATGCATCATCAACTAGCAGCAGGAAAGAAAGAAAAAAGTTTGAGAGCGCTGGCCTTAGTTTAATGTTTCTGTCATTTTTTTCTTTCTTTCAGAATTTATAACCCAAGTTCTGGCAGTTCAGATGCGCTTTTATTTGTCATGCCAATTTAATTGATAGAAAGTGGGACACAGTGTAAATATGTGCATATGTGTGTGTGTGAGCAGATAAAAGAATAAAAGCAAAGGAGATGAGACAGCAAAGGAAGGAGACAAGATGGAGATTTGTCTTTCTGTTCCTTACAGCATTATCCACTCACCAAGGCCAGAGAGACAAAAGAGAAAAATAATTGTGTGTGTGTGTGTGTGTGTGTGTGTGTATGCTGAAGATGTAGCGTTGGTGTATGTGCGCGCGTTTATGAAGAGTCTTTAATTCACTCGGTTTACAAGACGCTCGCTTATGATGTCACTCCCGTGCTGTCAGATTGCTTTTATTGTTCCCTAGTATATCACACACACACACACACACACACACACACACACACACACACACACACACACACACACACACACACACACAC
>JAQQZT010000033.1:7023007-7038777 GCA_030068275.1 Clarias platycephalus | reverse complement strand
CCCCCCCCCCCCCCCCCCCCCCCCCCCCCCCCCCCCCCCCCCCCCCCCCCCCCCCCCCCCCCCCCCCCCCCCAACCGAGGGGAGCAGATGGAAAATGGGTCTACGTCCTATCCGTCAGCTCATTTCCCTCCGTCTTAATAGGCATGTTTCAATTTAATGTCCCGCAAATTGTACGCGAACATCTAAAAATAAGAGCCTGTTAGAAATATAAAGGTTTGCGTGTTTGGTTTTTCGTTTTTTTCCGCGGAGTTACAATGTAGAAGCGCAGCGTGCGCAATGAAGAGGTTGACATTTAATTATTTCGTCTTTTCTTGGAAATGTAGCAGACTGCCTGTCCATGACTCTCTCTCTCTCTCTCTCTCTCTCCTTCTATCTTTCTCAGCAAAAATAATCTCTTATCCAAAACTGCACAACATGCATAGTGCCAGGTTATGGCTTCAGCAGTGCCGCACTCAAGTAATTACCTAATAATCTTCCATTTAAGGCTAGCTTTAAGGAACATTAGATAAGTTTGATCTTTTTCCTCAAGATTAGGTGCCTAAAGGTTAAGTGGGTTGAACATTTGAGTGATTCCAGAGCTTATTCACAAAAGCTCCACCCTCAGGATCATAAAAATTGACCGTTGCACCTGGTGGCACTGGCTTAGTGGTAGCACTGTTGCCTGGCACTTCCCGGCATGGAGTTCTTCATTTCTCCACAGTCTAAAGACGTACAGTACAGAGTAGGTTGAGTGGCGTTTCCAATTTGCCCAACAAAGATAATGGACAGACAGAATGGACCTTCAAGTCATGAACTTAATAACTAAAGTTATCAATAATTGCAGCCCGGATTTGGGCTTTGTAAATAATATCTGGTACTGTGCGAAAGTCTTGAGCCACCCTTCATTTCGGGTTCGATTCCCAGCCAGGCTCGATTCCCGTCTCTGTGTGCATGGAGTTTGCATGTTCTCTCCCCGTGCTTGGTGGGTTTCCTCCAGGTACTCCGGTTTCCTCCCACAGTCCACAGACATGCAGATTAGCCTAACTGGCGTTCCCAAATTGCCCGTAGTGTGTGATAGAGAGTGCGAATGTTGACTGGTACACTGGTAATCACCATCGCCTCTACGGCCCCCAGTTGCACTACAGAGGTTCCTAGATGGATGGATGGAAATTAAATGATGTAAATTCAATTATGTTTTACTGAAACAGCAGCAGCGGCCTCATTTCCCTTCTCGTCTTTTCCAACCACTCAGCATTCAGCATCACCAGTGTACAGTACCAATCACCAGCCTGATCATCTGCACCTGTTTCTCAGAGGTTTTAAATATGCTTAAATGATTCATAGATCACTGCGTGGCTTAACAGACCAAATATATTCACCTGAAACTGCTCAGGTACAGGGAGCGGACTAAACGAGAGACGAAAGATGGGGTTTATCACATAATGAGTGCTGTATTACAAGGCAATGGTGCAGAGTATTAGTGGAGGGGTGTGCAGACTTTTGCACCCATGTTTACTATTGCTTGCTAGATCAAATTAAAGTTGGACAAAGTCTCTGACTTAATACGACTAAACAATTTATTTTCCATTACTGCAAAACAGTGCAAAGCCCTTTCCCCCTGAAGTGTTAACTAGTTAACTAAGCATTTATCAGCCATAAGAAAACATCCCCAGTTTCCATGACAACTAGCCGCTGTTACTGACACCGCCGTATTAAATTGCGTGCTTTATTCATAATAGATTTTGTCTCCGTTCCCGCTTGCGGTTCGTTGTAATCAATCTTGCACCTTGTTTCCGTGCAAATGGACCAATTCACAATTTCAAAATCCACATGAGCAGAAAGGTCACTTCACTCTTCTCCTCTTTCTCAGTCCCAACCGCGCCTTCGCCGATTCCCCTACCCGCCCCCCTCCCTTTCTGGCTCGCACGTTACTGTCATTATTATTATTATTATTATTATTATTACTTCCTTTTTTGGCTCTTCTCCATTGCTCTCTGTCTTTAAACGAAACTCTCCTCCTTCACCCTGTCCTTGTCCAAGTTTCATAATGTCTCCGTCAGACCCTGTACTCCTCTAAACACCCCTCCCTCCCTCCCTCCCTCCCTCCCCACCGCCTCCCCTCTGCTTGTGTTCTGTCGTCGCACATCACTGGAAGTCGCCATGACAACATCGCCGCGACATCCAGCCCTCCTCCCAGGGTTCCGCTCGTTTGCATCTCATTTGCATGTTGTCAGAGCGACCGGCGGCGTTTGACTTTCACACTAAATAAATGAAAAGGGAGAGGAGATGGTCAAGTGCCCCTAGTTGCTCGCACTCTAGGCTCTAGGCCTTTTTTTTTTGTTTTGTTTTTTTGGTCTGTCCATCCCCTGGCTGGAGGGGCAGCGCAGAAACCTATCCGCCTTACTCCGCTTTTTCATCCCTCCGTCTTTCCCTATTGACTTCCTCATTTGTTTTGCCACTTGATTACCTTCTGTTTCATCCATCTATACAATGTTCTTTGTGTATACTGTATGTGTGTCTCTCTCTCTCTCTCTCTCTCTTTATCTATCTTTGTTTCTCTCAGTCTGTTTGCTCAAAGATCAAGGTGGTCTGTCTCGTTTCCTTTTCTGCCCCAAACGCAGCTGCTACAAAATGACTGCTCGGCGAGGGAGGGAGGGAAAAAAAAAAAAGAAGAAAAAAAAAAAGAGAGAGTCAATACTTCCGCAATTTGCATTCCCGTTCCTCAGAGGCGCACACGCACGCCTCACGTACGCCTGCCCTCACACCACTCCAGAGACATCAAGCAGCTGTGAAATTAGACACACACTCCGAGCTTACCGTTTTAGGATGTTTCTTGTGCGTGTAACTGGCTAATGAAATACGGAGGCTTTTTTAACACGAGCATTTCAATTAAGCTCTTTCCCTAATAAATGTGCGCGGAATGCCTAATGCACTTCGCTTCTTTTTCCGTGGCGACACGCAGGAGTCAGCTATAATCACCAATTCGATTCTTGTTTCGGCAAGCGCACTGCAGCACTCGAGGCTTAAGGACACTAGTCGGTACGAACAGCTGGCCCGTAATTGCGGGATCTTCAGGCCCGAGAACTTGGAGAGGCGGCCTCGGTGTGCGAGAGCTAACTAAGCATGAAGCCTTACTTACTCTGCAGAGAGCAGCAGGGGCATGCAAAGTAGCCCGTGTCCTCAGCCATTACACTGGTGGTTGTTTGAGATGGTGTGTGTGTGTGTGTGTGTGTGTGTGTGTGTGTGTGTGTGTGTGTGTGTGTGTGTGTGTGTGTGTGTTTAAGGGTCATTGTGTGTGTGAATACAGAAACACCAATCTCTCGCCCCATGGCTCCTGTTTGACATTTGAAAAGCGGGAGAGGGCAAAAGGCAGAAAGAAGGAGAGAGAGAGAGAGAGAGACGCACACACACAGCGACAGAGAGCCGGAGACAGAGAGAGCTTTATGAATCGGTTAGACAGACGAACATGGGGGTTTGTGTGGGCGGGTGAAGAGACCGAGTTTTGTGTATTGAAAAAGCCAGTGAGAGAGAGAGAGAGGGACATGGACAGACAGTCGGCTACATTTCCAAGGAAATATGAAATAATTGTATGTCAACCTTTTCATTGCACACGCTGTCCTTCTAGGCCCAACAGTATTGATGTCCTTGTGGAATAATGCAGCACAAAAAACCATGATAATGGCCTCCCCGGCAAAGGCTCGCGGTTTCCATAATAAAGATGGCAGACATGGATAGACGGATATCACTCCTGCCTCAAAAGCCATGTAAATTCATGTTTAAAAAGGAACAGGAACACATGCTGGAAAAAAAAAATAAAAAACACCCAAAGCTTTGAAATGCAACGAAGACGAATGCCCTTGAACTCTTATTGCCTTCATAAGCAAAAGAAAAAACAAGCAATAAATCTATTCAAAATAATAGTAGGTGGGCATTGCGAATTCATTCTAAAGTACTAAACAAACACTTTCATTCACCGATCCTGAAGTGTGTATCTGCTCCCCGCGGGCAAAATAAGAAGTCTTTGATGATAAATAAATAATGGACATATAAAATCACGATGCATTTTTATAAAGGACTCCATGCAATGCAATTACGGTATTGAAACACCCGATCACATGGTGGCAGCGGCGCACTGCTCGAAATCATGCATGACACTCAAGATACTAAGTAAATGTTGCCAAAAAAATATATGATCTCTTAGTGATCATCTCGGATCTTCTGGCAAATCTACACAGGATGGTGCAAAATCCAATGAGCTGCAGGGGTGCGAGTAGGCACGGCTCGTTCAAAGCTAACAGTCAGTTAATCCGGTACAATATGTTTTAGAGCAAAACAGGCATCCCAGAACGGACCAGACATCGAACCTTGAGGTGAACGCACCGGGACACCAGGAGATCTAGTCAGGTCCTGAAAGGGAATCTGATCGTCATGAGCATGGAATTTGGCATCAAGAGCGTGACTCCATGGAGGTTTAGTTCAGGCTGGTGGGGGTTGGGTGACGGTGTGGGGATTGTTTTCTTGGCACACATTCAGCCCTGTGATGCCGATCGATCATGATCTGAAAGGTCACGGTGTATGCGAGTATCTCTGCTGCAGCCCTTTATGACCGTCTTATAAAGGCAACATCCAGCATGATAATGCCTCATGTTACCAGATCGAAACCCAAAAGAGCACCTTAGGAATGTGGATGGATGGGAGTTTCAATGCAGGAATGTCCAAAAGCCCGAAGCCGTCCAATCAACAGCAGGTAACTGATGGCATACCATCAGGGGTGTTCAAGTCAAACTGGGACTTTTGAATTTGAATTAGAAAGTAAAACAGATTTACAGCAGATTTGACGGTGATGAGACTCTTAGCTTGATTGGTGCAAATGTTTTAAAGGAGGCCGCGCGTCTATCAATGCGTCTAAGGTGGTTCGGAGCCCACCGCAGTCATTCCCGTGAACAATCAAGGAAAACTGATGGAAAAGGAATTCTTGGGAGGCCAGCGTTTCAGACATGAAGCCAGTAGTCTGATCATGGCTCCTGCATACTGAGAAAAGCCTAGAAGCACTAGTGATACACTGGGACGAGTGCATTAGTGTAGCAGGGATTATATAGGGAAATTAAGGTACTTTTCATTCTTAGAACTTTGTTACACTGCACAACAAGATGTACTGATTTGACTAGATCGCCCAACGTCCCATATATACAGAGTATATTCAATGAAAGAAAGAATAATATTTTATAGACGACTGGAGCTTGTGATGTTATAGACATCAGCACTGGATATGGATGAGAATGAGAATTCGCAGTACATGTAAGATGATTACAGACAAAAATTGGAACATGTTCCCCTGAACTGAGAAAAGAACTGAAAACCCATTTACAAAGAGAAAGAAAAAAAAAAAGGCTTTGAATGGAAGTCTAAGGGTAGCTCTTAAATTCTATCAATAAACGTTCAAGTGGAACACATGTTGGGAGAAAGCTTTCATTTCAAATGCTTCAGTCAATTATATTAGTAAAGTAAAACTCTTTTTTTGTAAAGCGGATACACTTTGTGGTTATACGTATGGACTGAGCAGAGCATTAGGGTTGACCCTTATAGTGCAGGGTATTTTCCTATTTCTAAATCTATTACATACAGTATACAGAATAAAAGACAGGAAGCACTATTCATATTCCTTTTTTATTTACTTTTTATTTTTTAAAATTAGCCAATAGTAACTTAAAATTGCCAGACTGTCCTATTGTGTAATTTGTACTTTGTCTGCATGATGCATGTATGTGTATTCTGTTTACATCATGTTTTGAATTGTAAAATATTTAGAAATAATCCATTTACGTTGACATTTACGCCATTTGGCAGACACCTTTATCCAGGTTTAAAATACCTTTTCCTTATGTTTATGACGATCGTAAGACATCTAGTCAACATTCACACACTGCAGGCAAATTGGGAACACCAATGAATCTAATCTGCATGTTTTTGGACTACGGGATGAAACCGGAGTACCCAGAGGAAACCCACCAAGCACGTGGAGAACATGCAAACTCCATGCACACGGACCCCGAGGCGGGAATCGAACCCAGACCCTGGAGGCGCAGGGTGACACTGCTAACCACTAATGCCGCTTACAGTACAGTACTAGATAATGTTACAGCAGGTTATAGTCCGAAAGCTTAAATCCTCCTACTATTTATGCATTATGTTTATTCTACTTTTGTTATCCTTCTTTTTTTTTTGTCACTGACTCAGAGAGCTGTATGTGTACAAAAGGCAAATGAAATCTCTTGAACCTTGAATAGAAGGAGAACAAAAACAGAAAAGGCACATGAAAAGAACAGAGTGTTTTTCTTCCTTTCTTTTGTTTTTGTGTTTTGTTTTTTTTAAGAGGAAGTATATCCAGGTCAGTGTAAGCAGAGACGTTGCTAGACATTTTCTAATGATGATGATGATGATTGGTTACAAAAATCCGTTCTCGACTGTGATTGGTTTAGTTCATTAGGGTTGACCCTATAGGGTTTTTTCGTATTTCTAAATCTATCACACATACACAATAAAAGACAGGAAGCACCATTCATAAGCACATATTTTTAAGTCAAAGGTTTTTCAAATGAGTTTTTAAATTTTTTTTTTTTTTTAAATCAGCCAGCCATTAGTAACTTAAAATTGCCAGACTGTTGTATTGACCTTCACTGCACTTACAGTAAAATGCATGACGCTGGGACTTTATCTATAGTGGATCGTTTAGCACAGTTTAGCTAACGGCATGTTGTTAATATTAATTAATTAATTAATTAATTAATTAATTAATTAATTAATTAATTAATATCTCTGTCAGGGTTAGTATTAAAACATTTGATTTAATTACTGTACCTTATTTTCCAATAGTATTGTCATTAAAGAGAGATTATTTACCTCGGCATGCAAACTTAAAGCAAAATTTCACATTGCGAAGCATAGTTTCCCATAGGAAACAATATAAATGCAGATAATCCGTTTATGCCACCAAAAAATATTACCAATATTACCAATTTCCAACACTATAATCATATTTTTTGCATATAAAAACAATCAAAACATTTAGAATAGACATGTAAATGAAGTAAAATATGAAATGACTAGATATTAAATCTCACTGTCTTTAAAAATGGTAAAAATGCTTGGTATTACTTGCGAATCCTTGCGATTTCCTTCCAAAATTTTTGTTCTTAGAGCGAAAATTCGCAAGGCGTAGGCAATTGTATGCAGGGACCACTGCAGTATAGTTTATCACAGTTTAGCTAACGGCATGTTGTTAATATTAATTAATTACTAAATCAGTGTCAGTCTAAAAACGTTTCTTTTTTATCACTTTACCTGATTATTCAATCGTTCATTAAAGACAGATTATATTAATAAAAACCTTCATTGAAATTGATGAATGACTTGGTATATAAGTACATAATTTTTTTTATATATAAAAAATAAAAAGAAGGAAAAAAAAAAAAGTTTTCCCCCCCCTCTTTCTTTTCTGTAAGCTTGCCTGGTGGCATCAGCATTAAAATCCATTCAAATGCTTTGGTAAGACTTTGTCTTGGTTTTTTTGTTTTTTAAATTCCCATTATACAGCCACATACTGTACATTACAACTGGCCTTAGACATAACTTCTGAGTTCAGGTGAACACCTTCCCTTAAATCTTCTGGCTGTCAGGTAAAATGCATCGACATTCTTTTCTGCATAATCACACGGTGGTGGGTAGAGATTAGGTGGGGAAAAAAAGGATGGTGAATTCTGTTAAACCTGGAGGCAAAAACAAATTAACAGGAAAAAGGGGGGGGGGGGGGGGGGAAATGGGAGGAAGATTCAAAACAATTGTGATTAATTGAGTGATTGATTGAAGGTCAGAGACTCTCCCGAGGAGAAATATTTCTCATCACCCCTCACCTGTTCACGCTCTACTCGATTTCATTCATCTCCCCGCCTATCTATAATACTCTCCGTAATTTCTTCTGATTCATGCCACGTCCATCACACCTTCCGCGACTTTTCTCAGCATTTCTCATCTATTTCCCTGCTCAGCATTCTCCACTTCTCTCTTTCTCTCTTTCTCTCTCTCTCTCTCTCTCTCTCTCTTTCTCTCTGTTTTTAATACAGGGTGTGTGACAGTGATGTCTAAATTGATCCTGGAAAAAAAAAAAAAATCACAATGTTAGCTGAACACTTACTGAAGGACATGACTTGAATGACAAAATGTCTCACTCCGTCACTGTCAGAGCGATGCTCTGCTCTCAACCCCGAGGGAAAAAAAAATAGAAAAAAAAAAAATCAACAAAACCCCATTTTACACTCCGACTTTCTAACTCTCTTTATCTACGATGCTGACTTTTCTCCCTCCTTCTCATCCTCCTGACTTCTCGGCCTTTAAACCCGATCCTCTACGCAGGATGTGACACATGTGCATTAATAACGGCCAAGCTTCCGTTCAAAATGTTTCGTCGCAGGAAAATTATCATCTGAAGAACAAGTTTGTTATTAGACGATCGTTTTCCTGAAGTGCTAAAGCTGGAGACTCCTTCTACACAGTAAATGCTAAATAAACACCTCGAGAACATGGTGAGACAGAGGCAGCGGGGTTACTGAGAGTTACTGATCAGAAAGTTGCCGTTTCGAGTCCCAGCTCCACCAAGTTGTGGTTGATGGGCCCTTGAGCAAGGCCCTTAACCCTGTCGGATCCAGGAGGGCCACATAAAAGCTGACCCTGCACTCCGAGCCCAGCTTACTAACAAAACCTGGGATATGCGAAAAATAAAGACTGTGCAGTAATGTTTATGTGATGAAAAAAGGCTTTAAAAAAAGAAAGCATCAAATAAAACAGTGCATTTTGGACAAACTTCAGTCATTGTTCAATAAAAACGCCATTCGGCAAAAACATCTTCATGTTCATGTATAAAAGTGCTCGATTCTAGAACCACTCATACTGTAGGATTAAGCCGATACCATCAGAGGTGAAAAGCTCCTGTGTAGAGATGTGATAACCTGGTCATTCAAAACATGTAGGTCAAGAGCTGACTTGATTTTTTGCCAAACCTGAACCTGAACCCCAGCACCTCCTGAGACCTGTACATTATTAACGATGTGTGCATTGCTTCATGCGCTTCCCTTTTTACCCTGATGCACCCAATGCTTTGGAAAATCTGGACTCATCAGACCACATGACTTTTTTTTTTTTTTTTTTTTTTCTCTACTCCACTTTTTTATGTTTCCTAGACGAATTGAAGCCTTTTTTCAGATAAGTCTTAATAAAAACTGTTTTTCTTATGGCCACACAGCTGTTTAGTCCCAATCCTGCGAGTTCTCATCACATTGTGCTCTTATGGAAACACTCTTACTTTAACTAATAAACATAACTGGCGATTTTTTCCCAGATCCACTTCAGCAAGCATGATTTTTTCTTTTTTTTTGTTCCCTACCCTTATAGTTTGATATCTTTCCAGGTTAATTCAGTTAATAATGTGTTTCTTTGCTTCATGCAGGCCAATAATTGAACTCTTTTAAAACAGTGGCTTTTTTTTTTTTTTTTTTTTTTGGGGGGGCCAGACAGGTTTTTTATATATTTTTTTTATTTCATATAATAACATGGCTTGAATACAGTAGAAGTGCTTTATAATCACAGGTTCACAATAATGCGCTTGGTATCACATGATATAATTTCTGTAATAACACCTTTCGCGTACACTATCATTGATGCTCCATATAACGGATTTTTTTCTATTATTTTGCACATTTGAATGTGCATTAGTGTTGATATAAAGTGTTGATAAAGTGAAAGTTATTAGATTGGTGTTAGATTTTAATGAGCACATGAGAATATAGCGTGCCTTCCGCCCCATAGAAGTGCACAGGACAGGGCGAAGGTTGCCACACGTGCCCCTTTTTTGCCTGAGGTGCCTTTCGGGCATTTTGTTGTTGTGCCTGCATAAAAACAAATAGGCTGTAATTCCACCACAATTAGGCACATTTTTAAACTTTAATAAGCTATTTAATCAGCGGTGTTACTACTGTTAATATACAGTATAATAACCAATATTAATAATAAGTAATAGTAACCTACTGTAGCTAGAGCTTTAATTTCCATAATTATAAAAAATAATAAAATAATACATAGGAATTGTAATGAGACTGTGTTTGAATAAGTAAGTAGCGCTGTCTCATGGTGTAGGAAATAAGCAGGCAACTTGACATAAGCAGGCAACTTAACACTGTTTGAAGTGAGGTGAGCGTGTAATGAGCTCCGCAAGCACTTTGCCTGAAACTCATCATCATCATGTATTATCTTAATCCTAGTAGCTCTAAAGTAACACCACCAGGAAAAGAAAAGCGCAGGTTACACGCCACTCGCGATCTCGCTGATCGACTAACTGCGGCTGACGCGAGCGGAAAATCTGTGTAAATCTGATCTGCCTCTAAACCACTGTTTTAATTCATGTAGTTTTCTTCTTAAGTTCGTCTTAAAGCGGCGGAGACGAGTTTCGAGTCCCGAGGGCCGCCGAGCTGATTCCCAGACACGCCGCTTCAACTCATCAGCTAATTAGCAAGGTCACGGCAGCCTGCTAAGGTTATTACTGTTTATTCATGAGCTAAATTATCTTTCTTTTTGTTCTTAGAGATAAAAAAAAAAAAAAGATAAGCATTAGGACCTAAAAGCTATTTTTGCGTTTATGGACGTTTTCTCCGCGCCTTTGTGTTCTAAAGCACTTCCTGTTATGTAACAAACCAAGAAGCAGTACTAATGGGAAGGACATCTCTCTCTCTCTCTCTCTCCGTCTCTCTCTCTCTCTCTCTCTCTCTGTCTCTTTTAATGCCTAATCCTGACATGCTTATAGGCTTCTACATTTAAAAAAAATCTTCTTGACATAATCCGTGTAAACACTTCGCAACACGTCGCCGCATCGTTTCCCTCGGCCCTGTATCACTGTCTTTTCATCCAGCAGGACGCGCTCTCTAGTTTGTCTCCGCCGTCTGCTGCTCGGTCTCCTCTCCTCCACCGTCTCTGTCTCTCCTTCATCCCATGCCATGCCTCCATCCCCCAGGACACAATTACACTCTCCCCCTGGATACCGACTAATTACTGTGGCTTTTAAAAAAAAATCTGCCATGAATGAATAAATATGAGTAGGGGACAGGAGGAGCGTGGAGCGCAGATTAATAAATGCTAATCCCTGGCGCAGTTCTCTGACTTGAGGACAGAATGGGGGACACACACTTGCACACTTGCACGGATGCTGCAGTTGCTTTCGCACAGTGGGAGTTCAGGGTTAAACCAAATTTCCACACCTGTGCAGGACAAACCGACTCTCTCTCTCTCTCTCTCTCTCTCCCAGGGGGGGCAACACGCCACTTAAACAGGGGACGCACTGGGAAAAGCATCTGTGTGAAATCAAATGCTCTCCGAGAGAAGCTCGGTTTAATAAATGGCAGGATGAGAATGCGCAGGGAGATAAACACCATCCGCAGCTCAGCTGCAACGGCGCGCTGTGTAAAAACAGCATGGTCGTAATTAAAGCCATGTGCTTTCTTGTTAGCTACAGGTCTGCAGAGTTTAGCGCTTAATAACGATAAAGTCGGGAGAAGCTGCGAGTGGCGGCTGATACTGATGTTTAGTGTGAGGATAGAAAAATTCACATCTGTCAATATCTCAACAGTGAAACTATCAGCCATGAGCAATACATTATATCATGCGGTCTCAGTCGTGGCATAGTAAGAATGATGTAGTGTTCAAGTCAAACTGGGACTCAATAACACAACTAGTGCTGGATCCATGATCTGACTGTCTGCTTCACGTCTGAAAAGTTTCCAGTTTTGGAAAGAGATGGCCTGCTTTGCTCATCAAAGGCATTCTGTTTTCACAGGACTAACACTGCTCACTGCACCACTTGCACATTACAGGAACTAGACTGGGAGATATTGCCAACAGGCCTGCCCTCACACCAATGTGGAATGCAATTTCTACATGTTTGAGCCATTAAAGGAGGTCCTGGGAGGCCAGCGTTTTAGACCTGATGAGGCAGATCATAATGAGAAGATTTTCTACCTTGATAGTATCCAAGCACGTATGAAATGCTGGGAAAAGTGTATTAGTGTTCAGAGGATTCTATAGAGAAATAAGTCCTTATTGTTATTAAGCGTTATTAAAAGTCCAGTATTACACATGCATGCATACACACACTTAAAGGCAATGCGATGGCTGCATTCATGTCTCATGAGATATACAGTAATTCAATTCGTTTCTAAACTGCAATTCTTGTGAACCTTCTTGGATGTATCATTTAAAATAATAATAATAATAATAATAATAATAATAAACAGTATATATCAATCAGTTGAATCAATCAATCAAATCTCGTCACATGTAATCACCTTATACACAGCATGAACCCACACTCTGGTCTAGAAAGAATCCAAGCCCCTTTCACATACTGTACCATTGTGTGTATCTGATTTAAAAGAACCAGTACAGTAGTTCACTACTTGCTAATGAAAAAAGTAAAAAAATAATCTGCTTTAAGACAACAGCATATATGCTACAGTATGGTGATGTCTTTCTCATTGCTTCCACTGATCTGAATTTTAAATCGTACTTTAATTGTCATTTTAACGCTTTCTTTGCAGTGAGAAATTAACTGTAGCTATTATATAAGTTTTTTTTTTTTTATTAGGTAAGTTCACATTATTCTTAAATCATTTAAATAAAACTTCCATAACTGGGTTGTTTTGCTGCCTTGTATTTTAGCTGACTAATTAGTATGACATTTACACTCTACATTAATGCATTTTACAAAGGAAAAAGTTGTGAAGTTTACTGTCGAGCCAAAAAAATAATAATAAAGAAAAATAAAATAATAAAGTCGTACACAATGTAATAATATAATGTCATAATATTTCCTTGGACCGCCTTTAGTCCTGTACAGCATGTGTTCGCTGCGGCATTGGCAGAGATCAATGATGTCCGTCTTCTCCGCCATGTCCCTTTTTGTCTATGGTGGCCAGTTCAAGTATGATGAGAATGATTCTTTTACGCTCCACAGCCGTCTTTCATAGTTTGAGCCCAATGAATTGTTGCTTCATGCCATCAGGTCGTCAGCTGACTGCATTTTGTTGCCACATAACGTTGCTGAGCCTGGAACTGAAGCAACTCTAGATCATACTGTGTCTCCAGAGGTTGGTACAGTTGGCTCTATGCATTATGGGTGCATCGCTTCATGCACTTCGCAGCAACCCTCAGGAATAGGTCAGGGGTAGCTCAGCTCAGCGGTTAAGGCATTGGACTACAGTTCGAAAGGTCCCCAGTTCAAATCCCATGACCACAAAGTTGTCCCTGTTGGGGCCTTGAGCAAGGCCCTTAACCCTCAACTGCTCAGATGGATAATGCGATAAAAATGTAAGTTGCTCTGGATAAGGGTGTCTGGTAAATGAATAGGGTCAGTCTCACTAACAAGTGGTTTTCTTATGGCCAGACAGCTGTTTCGTTCCAATTCTGTGAGTTCTGAATCCTTGGACATGGGAAAATGTCCTTACTTGCACGTTTGAACATCACTGAAATAGAAATACTTTCAAGTTTTTTTACGATGCAACTTCAAACGTTTTAGTGATCGCCATTTATCCTTGTTTTTTGTTTGTTGTTTTTTGGTTCAGAACCCTTTTGTTTAACCGGAAACTGCGAATGTATTTCCTATCTGTCTGTTCCTATCTCCAGGTCTTTGACTTACATGTTAATGACTGCTTCTATTAAAATACGGTATGTACAGTACGTGACACAGGGCACCCGACCAAATGCTTAAATATGCTCTCTTTCCTGATAAGTGTATCACGGTGAAGCGGACTCTCTTCAAACCTAACAACGGGATAGCCATGTCTTTCAAGCTACTCAACGCTTTTCCCCCCGCCCTTTTTCAGCCGCGCAGTGTATTGACACGTTGTACATGACGAGGCTTTATTGGAATAAATGAACCATGATATAAAACTGAATACTCTTATGTAAGTCGAGCGAATGCAGTCTTTCTTTCGCTCTCATGAAAACCTCATGACACAATGATGTGAACGTGTAGAGGATAAAAGGCTAAACTAGACACCTAAAACCTGCTAATAATGCTGAACAGCTGGAACTAAATCCAGTCAAAACATCCCATTGTTTGGCGTATTCATCACCACAGAGCACAGAATCACACTAAAGATTGCCCAGATTTGCACCCGATGGCAAACCATCAACCCGGCGTGAACAAGATCACGTTTTAAAAGGGGACAGTGAGAGGCAGAACTAGAAACACTTTCCCATCAAAAGAGCGGTGAAAAGCTTCGTCACTGGTGGCCATTTTGCTATTCATGACTTTTTTGGGGTGGTGGGCGAAAACGGAGAGATTAATAGCACGAACGGGGAGTGTGGAGCTCTGTTTAATAAAGGCCAAGCTAACGGAGTGCAAAGGAACTAAATGACCCCAGCAGGTCCCAGACTGGGCCTTTTTAATGGACTTTCATCAAGTCATGCAGGGCGACGCTCGTAAATCCTGCCCTCCACTGACAGGTACGTGGGCACAGCAGGAGTGTCCCTTTGAAAGCGCTAAGCTCTGCATGTCTGGATGCTTTAAAGGCCAATCGCAGAAGCAGAAGTGTTTCAAATGAACGCTAAGCTAACCCTGACACACAGCGGGACATTATCAGAGGGAGACACAAAGCTCTTTATTAATCAGCCATGTGTGTGCGTGTAGTGTAGCTGTTGCGCGGCACCGACGTAGCACTCGGGGAAAAATGTAAGAGGTTATAAGGGGAAGAGGTGGTCATGAGGACAGAGAACAGAGGCGAGCTGGTACTTGATTTGGAACCGTTCCACATAGTTCTCCATCAGAAGATGTGGGTATCGTACCGTACGCTGCCAGGATTAGACTGATGGTAGTCTGGAACACGTCATGAGGTCAGTCGGTATGAACTAAGTGGTTAAGACATTGGACTACAGTTCGAAAGGTCCCAGGTTCAAATCTCATGACCACAAAGTTGTCCTTGTTGGGCCCTTGAGCAAGGCCCTTAACCCTCAACTGCTCAGATGTATAATGAGATAAAAATGTACAGTGAGTCGTCGCTCTGGATAAGGGTCTGGATCAACTCCAGGGTCGAGGGTTCGATTGGACTACAGTACAAAGGTTCCTAGATGGGTGGATGGATAAGGATATATATATCCAAAAGTATGTGGACACCTCATCATAACACTGTTCCAGCCCTTGTCCCTCATTAGAATAACCTTTACTCTTATGCAAAGGCATTGGACTTGGAGATTTTGGAACCTGGATGTTGGGATTGGTGTTCAGCTCCAAAAGCATTAACGAGGTCAGGGGCTGATGTCGGTGAGAACGCCTGGGGTGCGGCTGGTTCATCCCAAAAGTGCTCCGTGGGGGTTGAGGTCAGAGCCCTGTGTGAGAGTTCTTCTAATCCAACCTTGTCAAACCTAAAGCTTACCTTGTGCCTAGGGGCATCTTCATGCCGGAGCTGGATTGGCTTAGCTCTCTTAATTCCCCTGAGGGAAAGTTCTAATGCTACAACATACAGCAACATGACGAAACTGGCTCTCATGAAGACCATCCCAGGAACGCAAGGACAAAGTTTACCCCTGCTGCAGAGGAGAAGTTCATTTAGAGTCACCAGCCTCGGAAATCAAAATATCAACTGTTTAAAGGAGAAAATCCAGATGTTGAGGTTCTTCTTGGGAGTGACAAGGATGGATAGGATCAAGAATGAGTTCATCAGAGGGACAACCCATGTGAGATGTTTTGGAGATAA
>JAQQZT010000033.1:6914616-6935230 GCA_030068275.1 Clarias platycephalus | reverse complement strand
TCCTGGGATAGGCTCCAGGCTCCCCGCGACCCTGATCATAGGATAAAGCGGTATAGAAAATGACTGACTGACTGACTTCTTCTTCTTATTATTATTATTATTATAATACTATTGCTACACTTTTTTTTTTGCAAAAAATCGCCTGGAGCCAATTTGCCCCACTTCTTCACGGTCGCCTGATGGGGACGCCTCATACCCGACCGAGTGCCATTTCTTAAACCGATGCAATCGGGGTAAAAATGAATCCATTGTTACAGGAAGTAGTAATCTCTTCGGACCTGAAGTTTGCTCTGCCTCTCCGAGCAATACTCTGACCTTACGATTCCACGTCTCCTCTCTCTCTCGCTCTCTCTCTCTCGGATAATAAAATAGATCTAAATCACTCCAAGTATGACCGTGGATTACGGCCAGAGTCTGCTTCAGCCCTTTTTGTCATGCTGAGGATGCTTTATCGCGGGCTTTATTTGCAACTTTTTGATGTTTGTTTTTCCATGCCACGAATTAATTACGGTTAATGAAGATGCATTCGCCGCTCACTAATTATGCAGGATCAAAGGCTCGCCCGAGTCATTGTATTTTCCCCGCTGATGAGATGGCAAAAGGCGGACACTGCTGGAATTAGAGATGTAGCGCTATGAAAACCCTAGGTTCATAAATGAAACATTCAGCTATGAGTATGTGTCTGCTGACAAACCCTGTGACCCTAAGGCCACGGTGGATGATACAAAATGACTTCGCTGAATTACCGCGTGGAAAAATACATTGCTATTTTACATTCATCGCTGTTGAGCACGTCTCATATTCAAGGGTCAGAAATGCACCAGTAAATACATATTAATGAAAGTATGGGTATTATCCGTAGACTTTACTCAACGCAGCTTTTCTGAACATCTATTTCTTTTTTTTCGTACATTCAATATTTGTATATCTTTTACCTGTAAATGTGAACATATTGCACATTTGACGTTAGGTTAAGGGAGATATTTCTGCAAAGCTTTACTTTTAAAGGCAAACACATTTTGCACAAGTTCAGGTATAAGATACATATTGAAGGTGCAGAAGATGCACCACTGCAGGCAAAGTTTAATACTGTTACTTTAGATATTGTGCAGTGGTTATGATTTGACCCAGGGGCAAGGCTTCTGCATTTGTATCTTGTAAAAGACTTTATATATGCAGTGCGAATTTCACAGTCGTTAAAGGTGATCTGGTGTTTATTGAATGTTAGGAATATAAGCATATACACCCAGCGGGAAGGTTCGGTTGTCAAAACATTGCAGTGATGTTAATCTGGCAATGAAACAGATGTTGGAAGCTGTATGAGGTCGGTTTAGAAGTCGTTAGAATCACTTGATGCAATGATGTCATACCGATTTCAAATGTGGCACTAAGACTGCGTTGAACAAGTGAACACAGATACCCTGTGACTGAGGCAAGGACAAGGGACGTTCAAGTCAAACTGGGACTTGATTTTTTATTTTTTTAATGAAGCTGTAAAACACTTTGACCTTTATGGAAGACTTCAAGCAGTAAAAGATGTTCGGGCCATTAAAGGAGTTCCTGGGAGGCCAGCGTTTCAGATGTGAAGCAGACATACTGAGAAAACCTTGTCCTTTGATGGTATCCATGCACTATGGAAATGCTAAGATACAGTAAGTGCAATAGTGAAGCAGGGGATTATTTAGAGAAGTAAAGAGAGACTGAAGAAAGAAAAAAAAAAAAAACTCAGACACAATGAATGAAATGATCCAACCAGATGTCATGCATCTACGAAACAAGGTTATCTTAATGTATTTTAAGTGGACAAGGTCATCATGTACTTACAACTACTGTAGAGTACGACATCATCGTATGACGTTAGGGTTCTTGCTGGGTATGCAGTATAGATGTTAATAATTCAACTTTAATTGATTAATTGCCATTAAGAATTTAACTGGTTAAAAATGTTTGAACTGATGAGCTTTTGCATCATATTCCGTGGTATCCTTGACAACCCAGCTTTAATCTAACATTTGATTAGCCAGGCTCCTTAGATGCTTGCTAATAACTTATTTCAAGAGTCATGTCTATGCGATTTCCAGTCGTACGGTCAGTGACGTACAACGGCACAGGGGTGAGAATCTACATGCAGCTCATAGGGCCGATTTGTAACTCGGTGTAATGTCAACCAACTTATTATGCATCAATCCATCTTTGTTTGGTGCATGACTAATCTCTGACATTTCAGTGTTGACTCCTGTGCCGTTTTTCAGCCTGTCTGACCCCTGACCCGTGCGAGCGCGGCAAGCAGCGGGACCGCGAGCACTTTCTGAGAAGATTTTCTGATTTGTGATTTCTCACGCCGTTCCAATGCTCATTTTCTGCTGGCTTTGGGCTGATGGTATCAGTGTTGCAGTTCTCATTTATACACCACTCTGCTGAGAACTTGAGTGGGTGTTTTGTCAAGAGCAGTGAGGGTGAAGAGTGTGTGCGCGTCTGTGTGCGCTATATCCCCGACCTACCACTCACAGTGACAGATTCAGTGGACAGTGGGTGGCTTGGAAAAAAAGAAATGTTCCCATTGATCATCTGCTCTGTGTGTGTGTCACTGCCATGTTTCTGTTGTTTTCTGTAGTTGCAGCGTTACACTGACCAATCGCCTGCCCATCTCCATTTGTCTTACATCTGTTGCTTTCTTCTTTCCCTCTTCAACTCGCGCTTTCCTCTTGGCTGGCTTGTTTTTCGGTCTTAACAGACTGGCATACTGTTGAAAAACTCGCTTTCTTCTCCGCTGCATAGCCAGCATTTCTTCCCCCCAGCCTTTTTTCTTTCTTAGAGATGGCTTGCATGGTTGCCATTATTTTTTTTTCTTGCCCTTTTTTTCTTCTAATCCACCACCCACTGACCACTGAATAACAATGAGTGGGCTTTCACTTTCTTTCTCCAAGTTCCAAGTTCATAAAAAAAAAAAAATCAAATTAATTACAGGAAGCAATCAGTTCGAATAGATTTTAATCGTCTGCTCTCTCTGAGCTTTTTCCTTCGCTTTATTGTACAGAATTTTAGGTCAGCGGAAGAAGTGAAATCATTCTAGTACCAGAAGTTCCGGTGGTGTGGGTTTGGTTATGGTCCTTGTGGGTGAGATTTTAAAACTTTTTCTTTTTAAGCGGTTTGGTGGCTAAGAGCCAACAAAAAAACTATTCTAACCCGGGACTTTTGATTGCGCAGAATAACAAACCACTCATCCCAGCATTTTAACTAGTGTTTGGATACCATCAAGGTAGGAAGTTTTATCAGTACGGCCATGATCGGATTTGCCTGCTTCGTATCTAAAACGCTGGCCTCCCAGGAACTCCATTAATGCCCCAAACATGTGGAAATGGCTTGGAGTGAGGTCAGGACTGTATGGGGAATGTGGCAATAACTCCCAGCCGAGTTCCTGGAACGTGCAAGTGGTGTTAGTGAGTGATTGCGTGCACAGTTCCCAAAGACAGATGGGTTGTCAATTTTTGTCGATTGCCAATTTTTAAGGACAACAATGCAGGTTGACAGAAATAACTGCAGTGGGCTCCGAGCCACTGCGATCGAGAGCATCATTCTCAGATGTACAGGCTTCTTGAAAACGTTTGGTGTCTAAAGGTCTCATTGCCGTACCATGCTTAAAGACCATCACAATTTCATCACAAGTCTCAGTTTTACTTGAAATCGAACCCAGATGTATATAATTTCTCAACAAGCATCATAAGACAATGTGTTCAACTTTTTTTTTTTTTTTTTTTTTTTAAGTATTTTTTTTAATGAACCACTTCAATAATAACTTGGTGGCATCCAGAAGAGGTATGCATGGGGACTGGAATCCCTCAAGGCTGAATAAAAAAGTAATAATGACAAATTCCAGAAGAGGTTTTTACATTTTTTTTTTAATCGCATCCATTTCTGATTAATAAAGGCTGATTATGCAGCCTGAGACGGTGTCTTAGTGGTTAGCACTGTTGCCTTGCAACTCCAGAGTTCGAGTCCCACTTGGGTGTGTGTGTGTGTGCATGGAGTTTGCATGTTCTCCCTGTAGTGGGTGGGTTTCCTTCGGGAACTCAAGTTTCCTCCCACAGTGCAAAGACATGCAGATTAGACTAAATTGCCTGTAGTGTGTGAATGAGTGTTTATGCGTGTAGGATTTGCTGAGGGTTCCAGGGTGTACCCCGCCTCATGCAACAAGGCTGCTGGGATAGGCTCCAGGCCCCCTGCGACCCTGTATACAGGATAAAGTGGTATAGACAATGAGAGGATTAAGCAGCCAGATATTGAGGAACAAAGCTATTCATGAACATAGGACTATATTAGATGTGCTTGCGTGGTGCATTTAGTAAATGTTTTTAGTAAGCAATAAGCAGAAGGAGTGGGTGGGGGGGGGAAAGGCAGTCAAGACCATCTCTAACATCCATGACAAACTGTTTACGTAAACATCTGTTCAGACAAGGGAGCAGGAATGTTAACACGTGTATATAGTTCGTCTTGTTAGATTTAATAAGGTGTCACTGCTTGCCGAAATGACAATACAGTCATGTTTACCGTTGCTGGTTGAAGTTGTGTAAATTTAGCCTGAAGATACATTACAACCGTCAGCAACGTCAGGCAGGTCTCGTACTTAAAGGTAGAGGAGACAAATGATTCGGTTTCTGCAGACACCTTCACATTCCTAGTCAACGTTATTCTTACACTTTCTCTCTCTCTCTCTTGCACTTTCCTCACAGTTTGACTTCTAAAACACTTTTCTTTCCTCCTTCCAGCGTGGCCTTGCTGTCGCCCTTCAATCTCTCCACGCGCCGTGAAGGCCAGGTGAGGTGCGTGGCATTAGCAGTTCTCCCGAAAAGCCGCGTAACCTTTCGCTCGCTCTTCGGCTGGAGCACGCCTCGTAGTGGCTCCTTCATTTAAACAAGTCTACTGGGGGTTTCGCCGCTCATCCTGCTTGAATAATTACCTCTCGGGCCTGGGATCCCTCACTCACTTTGCTATAATGTGTAGTAGAGATGGAGAGAAAAAAATGGTTTCGGTTACGTATCGCGATTCTTTTGTGTGGTTATTCATGCATCATATTCATACTACAATTTTTTTTTTTTTTTTAAATACATTTTACATTTATATGTTTTCACAATGTTGCAGTACCTCTAGAATCCTGCGGGAGTGCTCTAAACTAGCACAGCATCCTGTGTGGGAGGAGCAAATAAATATTTATTTTTTTCAGATTTTGCTACACAAATTATTTATGTCGTAATAGATCATTTATAAAGTCATGATACTAACAGAATCACAATGCAAACAGTATTGGCACCCAGGCATCGTGATATCATATCGGGAGATCCCTGGTGATTCCCATTTATTCTACGGATCTCAGTTGCTCGTTATCGGCATGTTATTGGAAAAAAAAAAAAATTGATCTGCACTCTGGTTTATATTAACACTTCTGTCTCATCAGCGCTTTCCGTTCAAGCCTACTGTCTCCCCAGTCACTGCTGTGAGGGTGTCAACGTGTCACATTTTTATTGGTTCATTTGTAACTCCAGTGCCGTTATTCATCCAAGACTTTTCTGGGAGAAAGTGTTTGGATATCTTTAGGCCGATACTCTAAGGAAGGTGAAAGTTTCTTAAAGAGAATCATTACTGGTGACGAGACACGAATTCATCACTACGAGCCTGAGAGTAAACGAGAGTATGGAACAAAAACATCCTCGATTGCCGTCCATCAGCTGGAAAAATTCACCAATGCTTAAAGTTTTCTGGGATTCTCAAGGACCAGTATTAGAACATCATCAGGAAAAAAGTTCAACAATCAACAGTGCTCGTTACAGTGAGACGAAGAGCTTATTGAAGATACTATAGATTAAACGCCGAGGACTGATATCCAAGGGTGTCATGATCTCGCATGACGATGCACGACCGCACAATTCTTGCCCTCACTGTCGACAGTCTACAAAAAGTTTGTTTTGAGGTGTTAAAGCATCCTCCCTATAGTCCTGACCTCGCTCCATCAGGCGTCCACCAAAGCAGCCCTACGAGGACGACGATGAAGAAGTGAAGACAGCGGTGAGCGAATGCGAAAGCCTGTTGACTGATGGCACCAGTGTATTGAAATGCAAGGAGGTTAGGTTGAAATAATGATGTATTTGTCTTTTCTAAATGTTAATTAAAATAAGGTGCGGATCATTTTTGACTCACCCTCGTAGTTCATTTTTATGCAAAGCTCGGGGCGGAGCTAGCCTGGAATTTACAGAAACCTGAAGAAAGAAATGAGCCAAATCCAATTCCATAGAACAAATGAGACAGGACAGATCAAGACACACACAGGAATGTGCACTTCTCAATACCAACAGCCTCTTGACTTTAACAATTCACTCCCTCTCACTTCCCCTTCTTTACCTCCCACGTTATCGTCGCTTTCATTTTCCTTCTTCTGATCTCCTCGCAAAAGCCTCTCTAATACAGATTCAGCCGCGTCCCCACTGAGAGCTCCTGGTAAAGGAGTGCATTATGCTTTCGTTTAAGTTTTTCTTTTTTTTCCCCCTGCAAAATCCTGACAAATCAAAAGTGGAGGTAATTTAACAGTCTACATCTCTGCATTCCAGACTCCTCTACGCCATTGTTTTCTGCCTCGTCCCGGTCCTGTATGGATTTGTCGAGATGAAATATAGAAACGGCATTAAATCTGTCAGTTGGGGGGCCGATGAGGACGAGATGAACATGATGAAGGACCGCTTTAGTGTTGCTGGAATTGGACGCATCATTTTAGTTGTATTCAAATAATGGCCGAGTGAGTAGTAAAGGTGAGACGTCGGAGACACGGGAATGCGGCTGGAAATGAACGACATTCAGGGAAGAAACCTCTTGGCACGGTTCTTCCCTGCTCAGCAAGTCAGCATTTTCCTGATGCACAGCACTATAGATTAGTTTTGGAGGTGTGCACAACAAACTAACGGGAATTTGCGCGAGCTACTCGTACCCATGAATGCGCTCTCTGTTACGATGCAGATACGGGGATGTGCGTCACTGCGGGAGCTCAGCGAGTACCTTTTCAAAGAAGCAAGTGAGGCAGAAAACAAAAACAAGAAACTCAACCAGAAATGAGACATGTGCTGCCTTCCAGTCTTCTTGGGGATGTTGCAATTAGGATGTGAGTGCCCTGAAGCTCAAATTTTGCATTCAGTACATGAAATTTAAAATAGCACATTTCAGCCATGTTTAGGCATTCAGATGGATCTCTAGTGCGAGTGTGTGTTTTTCCATTTTTATTTCCCAAAACAAGCATAAACAAGTCAATCAGATCTTTCCTCCCTATTATGACATCATACAAGAAGCGCCTGTTCCCATCTTGTTGCTATTTGCAAAGAAATATAAAAAATTGTTTTACAGTGACAGGCTACAGTACAACCTCAGCATCGACCTCATTTCCCCTCTCGTCTGTTCCAACCACTCAGTATCAGCAGTACACTAATCACCAGCTTGAACATCTGTCATCATCTGCACCTGTTTCTCATTGGTTCATGCCTTTAATTAGATGTTTTTTGTTATGCTTGAATGATTCATAGGTCACTGTGTGGTTTAACAGACAAAAAGCATTCCTCTGAAACTGCTCAGAAACCGGTCTGAAAATGAAAGTTCAAAAAATTAGCAAAAATAAGAGCAAAAAAAAAAAAAAAAAAAAAGGAAGCCTTGAGAACTGACATTAAATAATACAAGAATGTCTGGCTCTTTGGAAGCGAAATATAAAATGCACAGTACTGCGTGTTAACTTGTTAAATAAGCAGTAAAATGTGGGACCTTTGAGCATCATTTTAAATGTTTAGCTCTTCAATTTTCCTCAGCAGGATAAAATAGAGCGAAAAAAAAAAATATCACAAACACACAACATGGCGCGATCATGAATATATATATATATATATTATATATAATAACTGCATAATGTCAAGCAATCAAGAGTAAAATCCTGAATGTGTGACACAATAGGGAGAAGGAGTTAGAGACCAGGGACCACACCCAATCCCAAGCCACCGCCACCCTCCAAAAAATAATAATAATAAAAAGATCATATCAATCCAAATATATAATAATAATAATAATAATAATAATAATGTTGTAAAAATTATAGGTAGAAATCGCAATCCAGCATTTTCAACGTTTACTTATTTGCTCGTTCTGACTGATGACAGAATAAAGTCAGCCTATAAATGTCAACATGGACCTAAATGTCTTCAGGAACCAACACTTTACGATTCTAATAAACATCCAAAATATTGTTGCATAAAAAAATAAACAGGCTTAATATGTGTTTGACTCGGGTTCATAAAATAAATCTGCGCTGAGAGAATTTATTTTACAGTTCGGAAGCGTCACTGACTGCGCAACACGTCAAAGCCCCTGATTAATTGAGTCACCCTGATTAATTGAGTGTTCGAATCCCATGAATGACAGAGAGTCCCCTGCTGGGTCCTTGAGACAAAATGTTAAGTATAAATGTAAAACTTGTGTATGTGATGGGTTTCACTTATTCTAATGAATTATTTCCTCAAGCACAAAAAAGTTGTCTAAAAGCACATTATAATATATATATATACACACACATACACACTTTGTATATACAGTATAATTATTATAATTTTATAAAAATTATAAAAACCTCCAGGGTCCGGGTTCGATTGGTGGGTTTCCCCCCCGGATGATCCGGTTTCGTCCCACAGTACAAAGACATGCAGATTAAGTTAATTGCTGTTCCCAAATTGCCGTGTAGTGTGTAAATAAGCAATTTGAATGTGCGTGTGTGTGCTCACTGTATCCAGGATGTACTAAATGCATTTGATGGACATTAAGAGAATGTTGATTTGGAGTCTGTTACGGTCATTGCAGTTTCCCCAGAATGCGACTTGTACAGTAAGATCAGGCGCCGTCATCAACTACAGAAGTATTAGAGTAGGAAGCTGATGAATTGTAATCTTCAACATCCTTTGTAACTAAAAAGGGTGTGTGCTTCAAAATAAACACACGACATATGTAATATCAGTACTAAACTGCATATTTACATTGACGCAGAAACAACTGCTGGCTGTGACACAAACTGTAAGCAGTGGATTTATAGCGTTTCGCAAAATCAAACTAAATTAAAATTGATAAAACCAAAAACAGATTCAACATGATATTGTCAGCTGATTGTTTTTAGCAACATTGTGACATGCCTAAAATATTCACTCTGTCTCCAATGCTTTATGCATTACGCTTTTGTGAAAACACAGAAATGGATTTCTCTCATGTTGAACTAAAACATGCCATATTAGGGAACTTGATGATCAATTATTAATCAGTGTACGAATTTAACTGCTTAAAAATGCATTACTGGATGAATTTACTGTATTGAGAAATTTTGTTTTGCATGATATTTCATATCTCACATATCTATTTACTTGTACACCACAAGAGGGCACAACTTCAGTCCAGCAATGGGGACAGAGGGACAAGAGAGGTGTTGTGTTGTTGTTTTTTTTATTATTAATCTGTTTGTTTACACTTTAGCTTCATTCATTTGTCACATGACTAATTTGTTTGGATGGTGGTACTGTTACTAATGAATTAATTATTAACGATTAACGATTTTTTACAGGTTCAACTATCAGTATAGTACAGAATAAAATCTCCATGCAGAAAAAGTGACTTGTTTACGTTTATTAAAAACTCACTGCATTTTTCCGACATTGAACTGAAACCACACTGAGGAAGTGAAGAATCATGAGCGAGTCCAGAGGAGATGAAGGATGAAGATTCATGCCGAAGTGCAAAACAGGAACAGGTTGAGAGCTAAAGATCAGCTTCGCTTGATCGATAATTATGGCATAAATATTGGCACCAGCACCAACTGCAGTCTGCTCCAAGCACTGAGAATTGATGCTGGTGTGGAACAGGAACACAAACAGATGTGCAAACCATCACTCTCATCTCTCTCTGCTTGCGAATAGTGTATGCAATGCAAGAATGCAATTAAATGGAAAATAATTAAATAAAAGCATCCCGATCTTTCGCTGCAGAAATACAGAAAATCTTTTTGTTTTTTTTGTGGAACTCACTTGCATTTCCCCTTTTTATTTGCTGTGCTTTCCCTCCAACGCTGAGACTTTCAAATAAACATTTTCGCACTATCAGGAATTGAGTGATCTGTTGCAATAATGAGCGAAAATATCGGAACAGAAACGCTTAGTGCACTTTCGTCGAGACTTGCGGCTCGGGCCCAGGCGAAGGGGCTGAAGTTAATCTAACAAAAGGGCTTTGGGATTCTGCTCATGCGGGAGGATTTCATTTGATTGCCGTTTTGAACGCGGTGGTGGAAGGTGGGTTCAATTCCTTTAATTAAATGTCAACATCTTTATTTTAGCAGGAGAATTATACGCCCGTGGGCCTGGATCAAAGGATAAACCGCGGCGTACGAGAACAGTGTCAAGTGGAGACACCGTGTTCAGAACAAAACAAAAGCCTATGGCTCGCGACATGCATCTCGAGACAAACTGACTCGCACGAGCCCGGGAATTCTCTTCATCTCATTTTTTCTGCAAAGGAAAACCTTGATCCTTTGTCCTGCTCTTCCACCTCATCGATGCGCGTTAGCATTTCATGTGTGTAAATGCTTGTGCGTGCGTGCGTGTGTACAACGGACGAATGCAAAGAGAATTTTTTTTTTTTTTTTTTTACAGTCTGCAGGCGATTTGGCCCTCCGGCAGTAGCGAATGTTGACAGAGTCCAGGCGAATGATGGAAACAGATTCGAGTAAACGACTCGCGTATTGCTCTCCACCAAATAAACAAGTCGAGGTGATTAAATAGACGAGGCCAGTGAAAGCCAAAGTAATAGCAGTGGCGCTAGTGGGCCACGGATGGTCACGCGGCTTTGCCTGTGTGTGTGTGTGTGTGCACAGGTATACAGTATGTGGGTTGGTGGGGGGTGAGTTGGTAGGGGATCATATTGATCTCAGGTTTACACAACGTGTTTCCGCGAGTCCCGAGCCGGAGGGGACACACAGCTACAAAAGCTCTGAACACGAGGAAACAGCTGTCAGGGGGCCGGATTCGAAATATTTACATGCACAGGCAAAGAAGACACACACACAGACTCATACACCACTCAGTATTACTCTTATCTTTCTGTAACTCTGACTTCCCCATCTCTCTCGTCTCCACTCTCAGTCTATTTCAGCCCAGACGCTTCGCTCCAGGTTCATTACCCTGCTGCCGTTTTGTGCTGGAAAGTTGGGATAGAGTAGAAATGTGGACCGTCTGGGGGGCCCTGAGGACTGAGCTGGAGAACCGCTGCTCCAAATGAATCCATCTTTCTTTCTGTCATGCTTTTCACTCACTCACTCTCTCTCCCTCCCTCCCTCGCTCCACTTCATGGCTCTGGCCCATCTTATTTCACTCTCCATCTGCATCCTGCATTTCCCCCTATGTTCCTGTAACTGTAGGTAAGCTGATGTGGCTCCCCTCATACACACCACCGTCCCCCCCCTCGCTCTCTCTCTCCCGAGCACTTCATCACCACCTCTCTGCTGTATGAGTTTTTCCAGCCAGTCCTCTGGGGCGGGAAGGACGCCATGTAAATCTGCTATCAAAAGTCTCATCTGATTTGCCAGATGACATGATGCGATCAGACCCCTCTCGTCCTCTCCGTCTCTCTCTCTCTCTCTCTCTCTCTCTCCTCTTCATTCTCTCTCTCTCCTCTTCATTCTCTCTCTCTCTCTGCTTTCTTCTCCTTCCCCCCACTGCTTCATGTCAGTGAAGAGATTAATGATTACGATCGCCGATCCGCCTTCCAGCCTCGGCTGTCCAATGAGCAGGCCTGTGAGTAACACTCACACACACACACACACACACACACACACACACACACATCCTATCATGCATAACAAACACACACTGGGAACTGAACCGCATGTTAGACTGCGGGATGCCACATGACCTGGTGAGCTCTATTTATTAAAGCGTAGCAAATTATATTTCAAACCCACGCATCAAACCCAGCATGAGAGCAGCGAAAGGAAAGAAAGAAAGAAAAAAAAAGGTCAGAAACAATGGGGGAAACAATCTAGGAAAATGATTAGAGCCCATTACTAATCGAAAAGCTGCCTGAAACAAAAAACAAAAAAAAACAAAAAAAAAAAAGCAGGCGCCGGAAAGAAATTTTGCCTCTGTTGCATCGTTCAAGAACAAACGGCTTTGCGGAGCAATCTTTGAAACAACATCGTAATCCAGTTTTCATTTCACACACATGGAAGTGATTAGGTAAAGCAATAAAAATTTTTTAAAAAAACAGGCCACTTAAATCAGATCTAATCCTCAGATGTCACTGTGGAAAAGCAGAAAACTGCGACGTGGCTGCAGTCCAGCACTCACACACCTGAGACAACTCGTGAAGTCATTTACAGGTGGTGTGTACGCGTTACCTCCACTACGGCTCTACACGCGCAGGGAAATCACTACGCCGGACTCGGGCTGTGACGGGAGCACGACCGAGCTCTCCTTTTGTTACCAAACTCCCTCGAGAGACACTTATCATGCAACGGCAAGCGTGAAACATGCCGCCCTATTGAGGATTGCACAGGATTGAGGAGAGAGAGGCAGAGGAGGAGGAGGAGGAGGAGGAGACGTATAGGTGACGCCATCCATCCTGCAAGAGGTGACATGATGAACTCTGCAACGCTCATCTACCATCTGGGATCACGCAAAGCACACAAGCGCTGCAGGACTGGCTCTTATGAAGAAAGAAAAAAAATTAATAAAAGGAACCAATAATCCAAACTGATGAGAAAGCATTTATTAGGAGTTATGATTCCGAAGTCATGTAATAGTCACAACATAATAGCTTTTTTTTTTTTTTTTTTGCTGATTTATATTCATATTCAAGATTAAAGCTTAATTCCAGGCTTATGAACGTGATGAGAATATCAAGCATCAGATGCCTCTCATTAGAAACATACTTCATTATTTCATAGCGGTGCCAAAAGTTTATACGCATCTGTATTCAACCCAACCCTAAAAACCACAAATTAATCGAACCCTGTAACTGATGACTGGAAGCGGCACCCGTATAGTACTCGCAGGAAACAAGCATGAGAGAACAATGAGAGAATCGAGGGGAATGAAGAAAGGGTTATGGCTCCGTCCCAAACCACACACCGTTGAGCTAGAACATGGATCACCATAACTGCATCACCAAAGCACGATCAGACAATAAGTTACTAGAGGTGGAGTTATTATGGGGTATCTCCTTGGCTATTGGCATTCTATTTAGTACATAGGTTTGGAATGTAGGCGGGTTATTACGTCATATGACACAGGGTCATTAAGTGAGCAGCATCAGCATCTCCTCCCATGGGCTAAACAGTGTATAATATACACACACACAAACATACATACATACACATATATATATATATATGTATGTATGTATGTATGTATGTATGTGTGTGTATGAGTGCGTGTGTGTGTTATATATGTGTGTATATATACACACACACACACACACATATACATATATACATTCAAGCAAAAAATGTCTACATGCTTCATGAAAAGAAAATTAGTATGCTGTATATTATATAAATATATTACTAATATTATATTATCATATATCAATATAACAAATAGCAATACATTTAGATAAGTTTTTCTTTTATATATATATATTAGTATACAATTACTAAACACAAATACACACACACCCCAATATAATCAGAGAGCAATTTAATAACTGATTGGAGCAAAAAAGGGAACTAAAAGTGCTTTCTGTAGCCTGTAGTTGAATTATGGTTTAATTTAATTCTTAATTAATTCCATTTCAATTTATCACAAAAACGATCATCAGAAGCCATGTGGAGAAAATGAACTGCTGTGATTTAGAAATCCAAGCTCTCTCTCACTCTCACACACACACACAAGGAACAATAACAGCCACGCACAGTGGATACACATCAATGAAGAGAAACATGTATATATATACACACACACGCGCGCGCGCGCGCGGCACCCATACCCACACGCACCAAGACGCTTTTTTCTCGCTCGCGCGCGCGTGCATGCACATGACATTACCGAGATGAGATGCGGACGTTACCTGTGCGCAGGAGGGACAGCGCGAGCAGCGTGATGAATACACCGCAGTACTTCCACACGGGCGCCAACGCCATGGCAGCTCTATTTCCGTATTTAAGTCAGATCCGGAGACCGGGGGAAGTTTCTTTCTGAACTCCGACGTCGCGCTCGAACCGACTGGTTCTTACATACTCACACACACACACACACACACCACTCTGAGCTGAGCTGCTGAACTGAGCCGAGCTGAAGCTGAACCGAGCGGCTGCTGGAAAGCTCCGGGTTTCCACCGTGGTCTTCACGCTACTGTCAACCGGCCGAAGGGGGGCGTGGCTAATTCACGCCTTGACCAATAGCATCGCGGGCAATGAATCCTAGGCGGGCTTTGATGTCAATTTAAAGGTAATCATGGGCGGGGTTTGGGTTGGCAATTTAAAGAGAGAAGCCTGATTTAAAAAAAAAAAAGAGCAGGTTCTTTTTAAAATAATTGAAATCAATGCACCATAAACGTGATTAACTGCAAGCATTAGCGACATTACAGACCACAGGATGCACTTTGCAATTCTAACACATTGCAACCTGATCTAAAAAAAAATAATGCATTTAACTTGGAATGCTGTGTACAGGCAAATACATGTTAGATTTTAGGTTTAATGTTCCATAGATTTGGACAATTTATTTCAAGTATTTCAAGTATTGTTTTTTTTTTAATCCAGGTTAGTCTGTCAGCTTCAGATAGGCAGCCCTGATAAATACTACAATAAAGGGCGAGGATCTTTGGGACTTGGTGCCATCTTTAAGATATTGATTTTATAGTGTAGAGAGATAAGGTGATGTGATAAAGCTGAAGAGGCTTGCTGTAAAGTGCAGTGCAATGCTTGTGTTTGGCGACACCACTAGGCGAGTCAGGGGTACTACAACGCTAAGGACTAATTACAGGTCTTGTTCTTTTATTGGTGTTAGTTTAGCTGTTAGATATTGAAATTAACTGTTGCTTCTTACATTTGCACAAGAGTGTGAGATGAGGACAGGGAACAAAGATAAATGCACGGGACGAAACAATAATACACAGGACAATAATACAAAGTGTAGAACTATACATCCATCCATCTAGGAACCTCTGTAGTCCAATTCTGTGGAGGCCAATGGTGACCACTGTATTTATTCCAATTTTACAGGCGTTGTAGGACCTTCGGTCAACATTCACACATGGATTCACACATTACGATATAGAACAAGCTATACACATGTAATGTGAAGTGTAGAACATGCGCTGTAAGGTATCGAACATACTGTAAGCTGTAAACTATAGAAATAAACTGTAGATTGTACAGCATCATTTGTAGAGTCGTTATAATTTGTCACACATAAGACTGCAGGGCATCTTCAGACCATTCAAACTAGAGGACTGTTACTAAATTGTTAAAGCCCCAGACTCCTTCAGGACTCATTTTTTTCTACTAAAGTCTTCTTTAGGGTGTCTTCAAAGAGTAATTAGTAGCATCTCATTATTTGAAGATGACCCAAAGACCACTTAAGGAGTCTTAAATATTTAAAGTCCTTTTACAGACCACCAGAGGCTAGTCTGCATGTCCTCAAATGTCTGCATCATGTAGCTACCAGAAAAAAGATAGTCATGTACTGTATTTATCCTGAACATGAAGGGATGCAGGGAAAACATCACGTTATAATGGTGTCAATCGTTCCAGGATCAGAGTTAGTTTGTGATTTATTTGTTTATTGGTTGTTTTTCTTTCTTATTGGTTTTAGTTTATGACTGCTCTTTGTTGTACTGTAAGACACTCTGTCATTCAGTCTAAGTGGGTAGAGTCTGTTATTGCCAGTTATTATAGTTTATGACAAGTGGAGTAAACGTCTGACATACCCTTGACCCTGTGTGCTCTATATATTTTGTCTTCTGTTACTTGGACAAATGGTTTCCTAGCATTTAAGGAGAATACTTGAATTTTCAAATGATTGATCAGCAGGTGTTGATTAATTTTCTATTACAGCAGCTTTGACAGTGTTACTGTATATCACAGGGTTATATTAATGTGTTTGTTTCAATATATTACAGTTTCTATAGTAGCAACTCATCTCAGGGACAAGTACAGTAGGTAGTTAGGTAGGTAGGCAACTTTGTTGTCATCGCGTAGTACAGGTGCTAATCAGCGAAATGCAGTATTGCATCTACTAGAAGTGCAAATAATATTATATGTGCATATGTGAAAATATTGGCATTGTGCAAATGTCATATATGATATGACATAGATCATAAGAATTATGGAAGTTTGTATGAAAAATTTATGAATCATGATAAAATTGTCCCTGATGAGCAAGCTAAGGGTGATGGCGAAACAGTGGAGTCCAGTTCATTGTTGCATGCTCAGGTAGACTGTAGGAAACTACAGTCCTGAACTATCAAGCGACTGCAGTCACGAGTCCTCTAAGAACACCGGTCAGCCGAGGCCAGGACCGTCTACGTGGAACCGTCTCCAGTCACCACACGCATCCCAGACAGACCACACGGGGCATTCATGCTACGAGATCTCCAACCTCCAACCAGGACGAGTCAGACAGCTCCAAGGGGCAGAGGGGGTCAGGATCCCTGGCAGCTCAGGAGCCACATGTGTAGCTCGACAGAGAGACAGTATGTACTGTATATATACAATGTGTCCACATACAGTACGTGTTTATGTAATATGTCCACATGGAGTAGGTCTAAAATAAATGAATTTGATATGAATATAAAAGAAACACGAACCAACTATTAGTTCGACAAACTGCATTCTTTGTCTTATTACCATAAAAAGGAAGAAAAACTGACTGGTACGGGAAGGGAATTACACCTATTTATAGCTATAGTACAAGTAATACGTACAACTATAAACAGATCAAATGTACGATATAAATAAATATTTTTAATGTTGAGAAATTACTGCAGTGCATGCACTTTGGGACTTTGTGTTATTAGAAACACCCTGTCATGTTTTATTCATTAGATGTGTTTGTCGAGGGTTATTAAGGTTGTACGACTGCATAGTCGTTGTATATTGAATTGTACAGTACAGAATTGCTATATCTACCACGGTAACATCTATCAAGGACATTGAGAGTACTTATAACTACAGGGTTCTATCTAATATCACCACAGGGAGCATTAGTGAAACTTTGCAGTCTGAATGAATTCTCGAGTTTCAAACTTTTTCTTATTTCCATCTTCATCTTGCAGGCATTACGCTGAGCTCATTCATTGAGCTAAGAGGACGAGTGGGGACGCACATCAGCTCTCAACTGGAGGGAGCAGCTAATCTGAACCAATGTTTGCAAATTAGGAAGAGAAAGTCTTTTGTTTACACACACACAAATTCTGAGCACACAAGAACGCTCGCTCACTCACTCACTGGGACAGCTGGGTATGAAGAAGGCAATTTGTTATTAAAGTCAACTCCTTTGTGCATTTCTCCAAACAGAGACATGACAACTTTAGTTATGAAGAAATTGCCAAGTTGAGATTGTTTTTTTTTTTTTTTTTTCCAGTAGAAAAGATATCAGCTTTTTGCAAGCCTGCTCTGTTTAGGCGTCATATTTGGCATTGTTGTAAAAATAACACTATATTTCCTCTTGTGAATGCATCCTGACAATGTATTGTTGTGGAACACTTTCTCAGGTGTCTTCATAAAACTATGCTGATTCAAACTGCCAGTGGCTACGCTCGGCTGCAATAAAGCGCTTTCATGGATAACAAGGTGGTGCACAGGAAATGTTTTCTTGTTTCAATAGCGTGCAGGGTGTTTTGTGCCGAAATGCTTTCACTTACATGTTAATTAAGATACCAGCAACAAAACATTTCCCTATGTGTATGAAATGTTGGAGGAATAAATAAACAGTATGACCCCATAGAATTATTTCGGGATTGGTCACCTTGTGACAGTGAAGGCTGTATGGTATGCAATCTCTTTTTATTGCGAGTCATAAAAAAGCGTAATTGAACGGCTCTATAAAGCCTTGCCCGAGTGGGTACATTTGTCATGCCAGTTTTTCATTAGGGGGTTTATTCAAAGTGTTTTGCTGAGCCTAAACTGTGCAATATTTACCAACAACAGATTTTCTCTTGTTACCTATTTTGTGACTGCAATTTGGACGAATATGGATGCGCGATGAATAAAAGGTTAAACATGAGTGCTGTTATGCTCTACGCATTTGGCTCTCATAGAACGGATCTACTGTATCTGGACAAAGTAGACAAAAAGTATAGAAGGAACAGAGCATATACAGTACATACAGTACTCTTCAAAAATCTTGACCCACCCCTTATTTCTTCATATTTAGCTTCCAATGAGCCGTTTTTCTTGAGAAATAGTTCTCCGGGACGTTTTTGTCTCTCATTTTCTGTCCAGTCCCTGTACCTGTCCAGATTCAGAGCAATGTTTTTCATATGTGAAGTCACACAGTG
The DNA here is from genome assembly GCA_030068275.1 of Clarias platycephalus. NCBI lineage: Eukaryota > Metazoa > Chordata > Actinopteri > Siluriformes > Clariidae > Clarias > Clarias platycephalus. The sequence goes on along the minus strand of JAQQZT010000033.1, from coordinate 6,916,681 downwards.
ACCTATGAACATAAAAAAAAAAACATGACAGATGATCAGGCCGGTGATTAGTATACTGGTGATGCTGAGTGCTGAGTGGTTGGAAAAGACAAGAGGGGAAATGAGGCTGCTGCCCAATTTAAAAATTGTATCTTTAGTCACTTTTCAGTCTGTCACAGTAAAACATTTGTTCACATTTCTTTAATTTAATCTCACTCACTCAATTATTGTCTATACAGTACTTCTTTATCCTGTATACAGGAGCCTATTCCAGGGGACTTAGGGCACGAGGCGGGGTACACCCTGGACAGGGTGCCAATCCATTGCAGGATTGCAATGGATCGGCACCATTGACATCGCCAATTAGCCTAATCTGCATGTCTTTGTACTGTTTGAGAAAACCCACCAAGCACGGGAAGAACATGCAAACTCCATGGGCACACCCGAGGTGGGAATCGAACCCTGGACTGGACCCTGGCGGTGCAAAGCGACAGTGCCAACCACTACACCACCATGCTACCACATTATTTAATCTGTATAACTGGAAATAGCTGATTTAACCCACTATAAACAGATTATGAGGAATTCTCAGAGCCAAATTTTTCATTCTGTAGAATTTACAGCTCTTTACCTCTAAGACCTAGGATCCATGCCTGACACAGTTCACATTACGCAAATCTATCAGACTTTGCAGTCAAGTGTACTCGGTCCAGTGCCTCTGACCATAGTGTGAAAACACCCTTACACTTATGATGACACTGGAGACTAATTGTAAAATGATTAAAAACATCAACAACTTCTCCTTGTCAGCAATTTGTATCCCTTTATATAGAGCAAGTCCCCAGATACAGTAAGTTGTTAATACATAAATGTTAACACATTAGAACAGGCCCATTAATATAGCAGACAAACTACAAACTCAGCATCCTACAGTATAATGTCATTCTTATGACGGGGCATAACCTTGGAGGTGATGTGTCAGCTTTAAAGACACGTGAAGGCATGTGAAATAATATCTGACCTATACGCTTTGTTCAAGCTAACTCAACATTGAAAATGCATGAATAGATTTCTCTCTTATATGAGCAAATCCTTTTTGCTCGCACAGTATTTGCCGATACCTTCCTACAGTAGCTTTTAAATGTCACAGGGGTGACCAGCTGCAGAACTACTGAAATTTTAGATTTAAGTGATTGCTGTACAAAAATGCACTCACTGGCCACTATAAAAGAAACCCCTTTACACCTGCTTGTTACTGCAGTTATGCAACGAGCCAATCATGTGGCTGTGGCACGATGCATAACATCATGCAGATACAGGACAAGAGCTTCAGGGCGTCAGTTAATGTTCAGTTTAAGTTTTCACATCAGCCATCAGAATGAGAGGGGAAAAAAGCTGATCTCAGTCACATTGACAATGCCAGTGTCAGACAGACTGGTTTAAATCGTCTAGAAAATTCTGATGGTCTGCCGCGACGGTCTGCTGGGATTTCACAGACAAATAAAAAAAATAAAAAAAACGCTTTCAGATAAGCATCAGTTCTGCAGGCAGGTCAGAGGAGAACGTGCTGACTACTTTGAGCTGACATGAAGGTGATGGTAATGCGAATAATCACTATTTAACGCTACGGTGAGCGGAAAAGCATCTCAGAAAGCATAACCTTAAACCGGATTGGTTACAACAGCAGAAGAACATGTCAAGATCCATGGCTGTCTGCCATTAAGAGGAATCTGAGTCTACAACCAGCACAGACTAGTTAAAGAAATTTTTTCCACGTTCCTAATAAATGGTTAGAAAGTGTCGTTTTTCTCCATTACAAATAAATGTTTAGTATAGTATAATATTGGCACAGTGGCGTAGTGTTTAATTCAATTCAATTCAATTTTATTTGTATATCGCCTTTAACAATTGTCATTGTCGCAAAGCAGCTTTACACAATCACTTAAGTTTGTATGGAATGTGAATGTGTATGAATCAAAATGGTCAGATTGTCCCTGATGATCAAGCCAAGGGCGACAGTGGCAAGGAAAAACTCCCTGAGATGGTAATAGGAAGAAACCTTGAGAGGAAGCGGACTCAACAGGGA
>JAQQZT010000033.1:6883600-6894551 GCA_030068275.1 Clarias platycephalus | reverse complement strand
TGTGTCCGTGTTTTTGTACGATAGACAGATTATCATTGTGAATAACTGCGACGCCTCCTCCTCTACCAGTTAACCGAATAAAATGCACTTCTCTTATCTCGTCCGCCACACTGAATATATTTCTCATGCATTTGTATTGTTGCCTGGTGAAACAGTATGAAACTCATTCACTTACAAGTGATTGATTTCAAGACAAGCTCATGCAATCAGTGCCTGAATCCTTTGGGAACACCACTGCCTCTGCACTCAGCACTGATTGTGAGGTTTTTTTTATGGTGTGCCGTGTGGTTTGGATAGTCCCTGTGTGGTAGTGCTCATGTTGACCCAGCAGGGGGCCTAGTCTCACTCACTCTCACTCATCTTCTGAACCGCTTTAGCCGATATTCAGGGTCGCGGGGACCTGGAGCCTATCCCAGGAGACTTCGGGCACGAGGCAGCGTACACCCTGGACAAGGTGCCAATCCATCACAGGGCACACACTCACACATTCATTCACACACGAACGCCAATTTGCCTATCTTTGCACTGTGGGAGGAAACCGGAGTACCCGGAGGAAACCCACCAAGCACCAAGTTTTGCGCATTAGGAATGGCCTATAGGTGGACTAGTTGCCCCAACCAGGACTGTTTAGAAGAGTATCCCAATGACGTTACTAAGACCGCAATAAGTCTTCACTTCTGCTTGCTAGGCATCATTGGACAGTGGGCACTTAAACAGAACTCAAACAGGAAGTTCTCTAGGTTCTATGACACCCGTACGTATTGAAAAGTCTTTATCCTATGTTGCTTCCTGTTTGAATGTCTATTAATGGGTGCACTTTTTCTGGGTTACATTGGTCAACCCCAATGGATTCTGGGGTTTACTGAACTCTTGCTACTGTACATTCATAACTATCTTTTAAGGTTGTTTCTTTAAAAAAGAACTTAAATGAATTATGGTACAACCATCTTAATACACATTTACATCACATTTACATTTACATTTAGGCATTTGCCAGCCGCTCTTATCCAGAGAGTCTTACAAAAGAGCTTAAGTTTAAGTCCTTGTCATTGCCAGAACCTTACACTGGGTTACAAGATACTGTAACTAAGTACCAGTCAAACACAGAGTCTTTTTTTTTGGAGGAGTGAGGGCGGATATGGGAGAGATTAACCTAAGTACTGAAGAACAGATGTGTCTTAAGTCGTCGTTTAAAGATTGCAAATGTCTCAGCTTTACAGACCTCAAGAGGAAGTTCATTCCACCATCTAGGTGCCAGAACAGAAAAGAGCCTAGATGCACATCTTCCTCGATCTCTGAGAGATGGTGTTACCAGCCGAGCAGTGCGGAGGGACCGCGGTGCGGTGCGAGGTGTGATTAGAGCTGAGAAGTATGTGGGTGCTGGGCTGTTTTTAGCCTTGTAGGTGTCCATCAGGGTTTTGAATTTGGTGCTACAGGAAGCCAATACAGGGAGCGGAGAAGTGAGGTGTTGATGGAGAACACCAGGGCTGAAACCCCAGCGCCTACGAAGATCAGGGACCCATCATGAACCAATAATATAAACATATTGTCTTGTGATTTGTTAAAGTTTCTGTCCATCACTTGGCATTCTTGTTTGTGGCTGTGGATTGATCCAGTTCACATGTGACCCACGTGGGCATCGTGACACAGCAGCCTATCCGAATGTAGAGGAATAGTTTAAGCATGTGACATGTGTATTCAAATAAGAGTGGCTTGTGGCTAGCTAGGCCAAAATGTCAAACAAGAAGGAGGGTTGGTGAGGATTGGTGTCTACAAAACCCTTCATCCCCAGGCCTTAAATGCAGGTAAAGTAAGCACTGGGTATAACATAAAGATTCTTCCAACTACTTTGAGAATGGCATGTCAAGAATATTATGACCTTTTACAGAGATGAGTGAAACTGTAGTGCCACTATGGGTAGTATAGACAGGTGCTCTATTACAGGCTGTGTTTTATCGACTTACTTACAGTACAGGCCAGGGCAGGTGCTTGCACAATCATTGCTCCTTGCTAGAATCCATACTGACGAGCATGTATGAACAGCACAAATGACTTTTGCCTGCTTAGCTATAAATGCAAATACACTTAACAGTATTTGAATGCTCCAAGGGTGTGGCACAGTGACGCAATGGGTAATATTGCTGCTCTACAGCTCTACAGTCCCAGGTTCGATCCTGAGCTCTGGTTACTGTTAACATGCTAATATGTGGATTGGATATGATAAAGTGCCCTTAGGAGTGAACGTTCACCATAACGTTACGCATAAAAAAAACTGCCTTCCAAATACTACTGCCTTGTCTAGGTCCACTTGTGCCACCAAAACAGTGCTGACCCATTGAGGCATGGACTCTACAAGACTTCTGAAGGAGTGCTGTTTCATCTGGCAATGAGATATTTGTCATGTTCCTTAAACCATTCCTGAATAATTTTTGCACAGGTCAAAAACTCTGACCCTCTATTTTGTACTACCTTTTCCATGAAGATGTGTATGTGGTCTGTAGTAATGTTTACGTAAGTGGTACATGTCAAAATAATATCAATATGAATGCTAGGGGATGGTGGCATGGTGGTGTCGTGGTTTGCACTGTGACCTCATTTACATTTACGTATGGCATTTATCAGACACCCTTATCCAGGGTGACTTACTTTTAAGCTCATCCCACATATAAGCAGTTGAGGGTTAAGGACTTAAGGGTTCAACAGCGGGGACCTTTGGTTAGTAGCTCAATGCCTTAACCGTTGAGCTACCTCTGCCAAAGGATCATACTGCCTCCGCCAGGTCACTTTGTTCCCATCGTGAATAATCATACTATCTCTTCTTCGGATAAGCAATGCACCGACACTTGATCATTCATACTGTATGATGTAAATATAAAACACATTTCATCACCTGACAGAAATCAGCGATGCACTGTGTGTCATTATCTTACTACATTATATTTTTCTAACCAGTCTATAGATGATTTGCATATGATTTTTGAAATTCATATGAAGTTAAGCTGACAACCAGACAAAAATACACGCTAGGAAACTTTATCAAAAAAAAAACCCTCACGAAAATATTGCATGACCTACTGTTCAATTCAATTCAATTTTCAATTCAATTTTATTTGTATAGCGCTTTTAGCAATTGCCATTGCCTCAAAGCAGCTTCACACAATCAAAAGAAATTATTTTGTATGGAATGTGAATGTGTATGAGTCAAAATGGTGACCTTTCACATCTTTTCTCTTTTCCTTTGCGTCAAACACACGTATTGATATAATGGGCTTTGCGTTTCGAAATTTCCCATAGTGTGTGAGTGAGTGCGGGCAGACAAAAATATATGAAAGGAGACTTTTGAAAAAAAAACCTCCTTAAAATATTGCATGACCTGCTGGTGACCGTACACGTCTTTTCTCGTTTCCTTTGCGTTAAAACACACATATTGATGTAATAGGCTGAACTGGAAACTTATAACTGCAGAGTAGAATGAGAATTAATACATTCAGATAATTTATTCACTCAATCATTCAGTCATTGTATTCAGGTCATGTACAGTAACTCAGACTGAAGAGACTGATTAAATGTTGTTTGGTAACAGTGCCCCTAGGTGGCAGCACTACATTCAGTGCTATTCAACTGGTGACTCAGTGCAGTTTTTGTCATTCAAATTGAACTGAGCCCAGTTTTCAACCACACTTTCATGGATTGATGAAACATTGATACATTTGTTTATGACATCATTAAATAAAATGACTTTTTGTGTGTGTGTTTCTCTATTCTACTCTCTCTATTTATTTCTTCAGGTGGCACTGCAACATAGTGGTTTACACAGCAGTATCACAACTCCAGGGTCAGGGTTCGATACTTGGTTTGGGTCTGTGTATGTGTAGTTTGTATCCTTGTGCTTGGTGGGTTCCCTCTGAGTATATAATAATAATTAAAAAAAGTTTCCTCTGACAGTCCAAAGACATGTGGAGTCCGAATGGAGTTTCAAAATTTCCTGTAGTGTTTGAGTGAGCGTGTGTGGCCTGCAATGGATTGGATGACAAAAATGTAATGAGACTAAAAAAATAAAAAAAATAAAAAATTATATATATATATATATATATATATATATATTCCATGACCCGCGGGTGACCTTACACATCTTTCCTCTTTTCCTTTGCATCAAACACACGTATTGATACAATGCGATGGACTGGAAACTTAATAACAGCAAAGTAGAATGTATACACAGAGTTAGTTCATTCATTTATTGATTGTATGCAGTTTATGTATACTGTAGTTACAGTTTAGGTCCAGGTTCGATTCAGTGTGTAGGAAGTTTGCATGTTCTCCACGTGCTTGGTGGGTTTCCTCTGGGGACTCCAGTTTCCGCCCATACATGCAGATCAGGCTAATTGATGTTCCCAGATTGCCCGTAGTGTGTGTGTGTGTGTGTGTGTGTGTGTGTTGCCCGGAGGCTCTACCTAAAATGGGAATAAATACAATGGCCACCACTGGCCTCCACTTTCCCAGACTTTCAATGAAATGTTGTTTAATAGCAGTGCCCCTAGATGGCAGCACTGCCTTCAGTGCTACTCAACTGGAGGATACGGATAATTACATTTTCTTATGAATTCACCTGTACATGGGGCAAATACTGAAAAAGATATACTGTAGGGAAATTACTGAAAGTTAACATTGTAATCTAAACCTTGGTGCTTTTAAAAGATGAAATTATTGATGAAATTCAATTAATTTAAATAAGTGGGTTTAGATTGTGAGCCAGAGAGAATTATCCCAAAATAAACATCCCGAAAACTATGCGACATCTCAATTTCATATATAACAGGAGCACTGATACAGTCATGAATGACTCAACGAAAATAACTTTCTTTTGTCTCTATTCTACTGTACCTGTGACATATTGTTTTCTTCAGGTGTCACAGTGACATCGTGACTAACATTATGGTGTCACACCTCCAGGGTGGCAGTTTGATTCCCACCTTGGGTCTGTGTGCATGTTCTGCTTGGTGTGTTTCCTCGAAGCACTTTGATTACTTTCACAGTCTAAAGTCCAAAGACAGTAAGAGTTGTTTGATTGCAGTTTCCAAATTTTCCATAGTGTCTAAATGAATGTGTATCCTTGTGTGCCCTGAGATGTCTAGAGTGTAACCCAACCTCGTGCCCTGTGTTCCTGGGGATAGGCTCCAGGCCCCCCCATGACCCTGTGCAGAATAAGAAATATAAAGGTTGAATAAATGAATGTTTTTGTAACATCACTTTTTCCCTGTTTTGTGTTTTTAAAAAATGTAGCACGTTCAGTAGTCTTCCATGGAAGACTCACAGCTATTTTTTCATTATTAATCTGAAACTGTTAGATCATTTTTCAAAGTGCATCTACAGCACTTTGCCTAAAGGCATCATTCTGTAAGTTTAAAATATTTAGGCCTACTATTAACTAGATCTTAAAGTAAATTTAAATGAACACTTAGGTCAAAAACAGTTAGGTCAACACTGAGGATTTTGCTCTGCAAATGTAGGCATTTATTTATTTATGGGACATGACAAAATTGCATGAGTGTTTATGTTTTTTTTTTTTCTGCATTAATGCACTAGAATGATTCCTCAATAAAAATTGGTTGGATAAAGGAAAAAAAGATTTGTAACAAGGGCTTTCAAAGTTTAAATGAGCTATAAGGAAGTAATGTAGGGAATAATGTTTTTATTTCTTTTTTTTTTTTTTTTTTTTTAAATATTATTAGGAGTAGAAGTATTCACTTTCAATAAGGTAAAATATTGTAACATTAGTCAGTCCCAGGTCACAACTCGTGTCCTTTTGGCCCATGGTGGATCTCAGGTCATGTTCTTAACCCATTGGCAGGTGCACACTGCGCTCCTGAACCATGGGAGTCTCGGACCATACTTATTTCCTTTATTAAAGGCAGTTCCAGGCAGTTCCAGGCAGTTCCAGGCATGTTCCTACACCAGTGGTAATCTTGTATCAATGTCTTAGTGACAGGTAAAGTTATCGATTTCTCCCAAATTACCTCTATCCTCTGTTCCAGCAACAGTCCAGAGTTAGTCACTGATCCTGCCCAAAAACCAATTCACTCTACATTTGCTAAATCCAATGATTTATTACTATTTAGTTAATGTTTCCTTCTCTATTTGTAGGTTTAATAGGTGGTAAGGCCTCCAAATAACTTTTCCAGTCTCTGTCTCTTTTCATCTGTCTCTGTGTCTCGTCTGCTATTCCTCTTGCTCTTTTCTCAACAAAGGGGTTACTGGTCGTCTTGTCCCTCCCTATCATTCAGGTGTAATTAAACGCTGAAATCACAATATATTTTAACTAAAAACATGCCTGGATTTGGGAAGAGATCTAGAAAAGGCACTTGATATTTTGTCACCATCATCAATTTATGAAAAACTAAATTTTATTTAAAGAACACTTGACTCTTGATGCTAGAAACTGGTTGTACTAGTAACTAAGCAAATTAATTGCATTTTTTTGTCTGTATGTCAGAGTGAGAAAACATTTTTAGTATATTAATATGTATACAAATATTTTACATTTCTCCACCACTAGATGGTGCTAATCGTCTGGGTTAATCCATTTCTACTACAGAAGTTACTACAGTACTCATTTACCCAGTGGATTTTGAGGAAACAAACAAACAAACAAACAAACAAACAAACAAACAAACAAACAAACAAGCAAACAAAAAGTTCTATCCAAACTATATTGTTAAAAGTATTTGCTGAACTTATTGAATTGTCACAAAGTAATCAAAACTCCAAACCAGAAGTGATCTCATGGATCCAGGTGAAACTAGAAATGCCTAATTAGATTTGTCAAGTTCTTATGGCTTCCTACACTTATAAACAGCTTTTCAGGTAAAAAACAAACAAACAAACAAACAAAAAAGATAATTGCTCTAATTTATGAGTAAATTCACCTCCTATTGTATGTAGTTTTCTCATTTAATCTACTTAATTTCAGGTCACGGTGCGTCTAAAACATGCTAATCTACGGCGAAATCCTCAATGTTCACATAATTTTAATTGTATAATGTTTACAATAGATTACAAAAGTGGTGACTTATTAATTGACATCAACTGATAAAATATACTGTAAAAGAAATAGGTGAATCTTATTATGGCTTACAGAATTTGTACTCATACACGTCTCGCAAAGGTCACACGGTGACTTAGAGGTTAGCACTGTGGCCCCTCCAGGGTCAAGGGTTCGATTCCTCCTCCGTGTTTGTGTGTATGGAGTTTTCATCTTCTCCCAGTGCATAGTGGATTTCCCCAGGTATTCTGGTTTTCTCCCACAGACCAAAGACATGCAGATTAGGCTAATTGGTGTTCCCAGTTTGTCTGTGGTGTGTGCATGTGTTTTGTGCTTTTTTGTGGGATGTTTCTTGGGACAGGATCCAGACTTTCCGCAACTCTGTACAGGATCAGAAAGAGAAGGTAGAGAAAATTAATGAAAAAAATTATTGATAAATCTGACTCCCAATAACATTTTTGTTTTGCTTAATAGTAATAAATGTATAAGTTTAACATTTATATCAGGATTTTACAGATTTCTGTAAAGTTTCGTTATGACAATGTACATTTATATCAATGTGGTAAGAACTAAACTGAAATAGATAGCACACACTTGGTAGGAATTTCCCAAGGCAGTCCCTCTACGAAGTGAATGGATTCCTATGATTTAAAAAAATATAGAGATATAGATAAAATATTTGTCTCAACTGTCCAAATTCAATTCATAAAACTCATTTCCAAAATCTGATCTGAGTCATGCTTTGGCACTGGAAGACACTTCTAACGTCAATTGGGGAACGACATGCCAAATAATATAACGATATTATAGAAGCAATATCATTATGCCTACATTTTGCCATTTTTGCCCACACAAATAGATAAATGCTTGACTGGATTCAGGGATCTGCTGCGCATGACAACAGATGTATTTGATTTCCTCTCAGACTCTAATTGGCTCAAAGCAGCTTAAATACTGTATATCAGCACACAAGCCACCTTTTTGTCCATGGAACAGCCTAACCATTGATTGTTATGTTTGCAACCACAGCGTACTGTTAGACTGTGTGGCGGGAAAATAGTTTATTGTGAATTTTTTTTTAAAATAATTATTTATCAAAAACTGTATTTATGATACTTTTCTTGCTTTAAAAAAGTCTATAGTAAACAATTGAAGACATGTAATGTATTACAGCACTTTTTCATGCTTTAAGGAATTTAAGCAGTCTGTTTGCCTAACAATGTCCTAACCGCTGATAAAATCACTGCAATGCACACCCTTAAGTGCCTTATTGCTTTAACGAGCCATGAAAAGTCCATGTGGCAAAACGAACACAGCAGGGAATTATGAGAGCAATTTAAGGTCAAGGGTGTGTCCAAATCGTCTTCAAATAGGGCATTAAAAGCATATCCGCCAATTATATATTAAAACAGCGGTGCGATCAAAGTGGTTTTATCCAGTATCTACAGGATGAGGATGTGTTTTGGGGTAAAAGGAAAAGAAAAAAAAACAAGAAGGAAATCTGGAGACAAATTGCTAAACAAATTCAGCTCACTAAAAACGGCAAGTTTCCTGCTGTTTTACTGATAGCAAATTAGAAGATGAGGAAATGCCAGGTCTGAGTTAAATCTGAACCAAAATTCACTCATGGTAAAGTGTTTTTTGTATTATACTGTATTTTTTTTCATTAAAAAAATCTCTTTTTCCTCACTCTCCTGTTTCTGCTTACATTTAAGATTAAATTAGTCACTACTGTACATGCAACTTACACTGTAAGCACCTTACACTGAGCAGCTCAGCTTTTAAAAGATTTTTTTTTTAATATCCCAGTTAGGAAGCCAGGGTCAGAGAGCAGAGGCAGCCCGAATACAAGGCCTCTGGAGCACATAGGGTTAAGAACCTTACACAACCTTACATAACCTAGAGTCTAAACTGCTTAAGGTTCCACTGCCCCATGGATATTCAGGGTATCTAGTAAACATCACTTTGTAAATGTCAAATCCCAGCAAAACTGAGCTGCTCTACGCCCCTGTAAATGCAGTCCCATGTTGAAATCTCCAGCGATAAGTCTCAGGTCTCATGCTCTGTCACTCTACTGTATGTAAGCCTGGAATAGTCCTGCATATCCGATTATCTTTCTCATCTTACAGTACATTGCTCCACCGGTTCTCACATACAGGTTTGCCCTTTTCAATATTAGCAGGATTCAGTTATTTTTATTCTTGTTCAGTCCTTGTCATTTTAAGACTGAATCTCTCGCCCTGGAAACCATCTGACTGTTATAACTAGGCCTGCTACGTGACTTGTTTTCTTGTATTTCACTAACTTCTATGCTTCCTCTTCTGGCTTCCTGTAGCTGCCCACAACAGAGTAAACACACTGATATTGGCCAACAAAAGCAAAAATGGACCAGTGCCGGTCTACCTTAAACTCTTATCAAAGCCCTGACGGTCCCTACAGACCTCTTGGATGGGTTGAGTGGAACCAGCATTTCTCAGGGAAAACGTGCACCAGTGGGTGTAAAGAAAGTCCCAGTGACGTTTTGAGACAACTGGTACATAAGCTGTGCCATTAACTTATGGCATTATGTGATTTTTTTTTTTTTTTTTACTGTAACAGCACCTTAGCAACCATAAACACCAATCAAACAGCACTGACCGCATGGGACACGGACGCTACAAGACCTCTGAAGGTGTGCTGTGGTATCTTGTAGCAGATGTTGCAGGGACTCCATGGATCAGACTTGTCTCTCCAACTCATCCCACAGATGCTTAATCAGACTGAGCTCTGGGAAATTTGGAGGCCAAGTCATGACTTTGAACCCTTTGTCATGTTCCTCAAATCATTTTAGTATTTGGGAATACTACTTCAAGAATTGGTCTACCTAGTAGTTTGTAACATGGCCTGAACAGAAGTCAGTATGACCAGGCTATGGCTATCAAAGCACGGGATCCATCAAGCTAGACATCCTTTCACTTCCCATGCATTCTCGGGAGTCTCACACACACATGATCTTTTGGCTGGTTTACCAGTTGTCCTTCTTTCGACCACTTTTGGTATTAAGCACTGAATACCCCACACCACAAAACCTTTAGTTTTGGAGATGGCCCGGTCATCTAGCATATCAAAGTACATTTTTATCTTATTATACATCTAAGCAATTAAGGGGTTAAGGTCCTTGCTCAAGGGCCCAACTTGGTGGGATTTGAGCCTGAGATCTTCAGAACTGTAACTCCAATGCCTTAACCATTGAGCTACACCTGACCTAACACACCCCCATCCCTTGACCGGTGCCACTGTAACAAGATAATTGAATGTCAGATGTTAACTTATGACTGATCGGTGTATTTACAGTACACGCTGCTCGATAACAACAAACCAAGAAAATTGGTTTGTATAATGAGATAAAAACATTAGTCATTCTAAAAAACAACATCTGTCAAATGCTGTTAATGTATTACCAGAGACACATTACACTGATCAACCATAACATTAAAATGCCAAATGTCAAGCACAAAATTGTTTAGACCCCCATTGTGTTGCCTGCAGTTCTGGTCCCTAGGGATATGACTCCACAAGACTGACTAAACGCCCATTATCTTTCCAAAGAGCATTGAATGCATTTAGTTAGGGGGTGTGCTGTGGTATCTATGACTCGTACATTAGCAGTAGATTCTTTGAATGTGTTGGTTTGCGGGGTGGGGTCTCTGTGAATCAAACTTGTTTGTCCAGAGCATTCGGGTGGGGCCTCTATGAATCAAATTTGTCTGTCTGATGCATTTCATGCATCAACAAGTCTTTGCATGCTAAGCCCCATATGTGGCACACTTTGTGCTCTGATGCTATTCTATTATGACTTTTTTCAGCAATTTAAATTCAAATTTTATTTGTTACATACACAGTATGATACGCAGTGAAATGCTTAAATTT
>JAQQZT010000033.1:6846955-6867312 GCA_030068275.1 Clarias platycephalus | reverse complement strand
TGGTCAGTTTGTCCCTGGTGAGCAAGCCGAGGGCGGCGACAGTGGCAAGGAAAAACTCCCTGAGATGGTGATAGGAATTTAGGCATTTGGCAGACGCTCTTATCCAGGTTCAAATCTAATCACTGATCTCCAAAATCACAGGATCAAAAGAAAAAATGACCGAAATTAGTCTTATATATGAGGTGAAATATATAAATACATGTAAATCTCCAAAATTATCAGATTGTTCCTATCACTGTCCCTGTAATATCTTAATGTTAATCAGTGAGCTATTACGTATTTACAAAAACATCATTCTTTGCCTACTAAACAGGAATGTCCATTGTATTTTGGTAAGAGATACAGTATTTCTTCTTGTGAAAAGGTTGATGCAGGCCTGAAGATTAGATTATAACTCTGATGGATGGGGTTTATGGTCTCCATTTACTCCTGATTATAAGCCTTTAATGTACATGCACCAGTTCAAATCAAATAACTGATCTCCAAATGCAAACATGTTTTATCCATATTGCACTGGTATTTTATAACTGGACGTCTGGAGCTAATATCTCATTCAATTCAATTCACTCACTCACTCACTCACTTACTCACTCACTCATTCAACGTGTTTTAAACCTCTTTATCCTGCATACAGGGTTCAGGGGGCCTGAAGCCTATCTCAGGAGAGTTAGGGACTTAGGAAACGTATACACACACTCATTCATACACTACAGGCAATTTGGGAATGCCAATTAGCCTAATCTGCATGTCTTTGAACTGTGGGAAGAAACCCACCAAGCACGGGGAGAACATGCAAACTCCATGCACACAACCATCAGTGTTTTTTTTGTTTTTTTTTTAACTGGGGCATGTGCTGTACATTTAGGCCTTATAAATATACAGAATAAATTGACCTCATCATCAGAGTTGTCATCTAATCTTCAACCTTTTCACCAGAAGAATTGTCTATGAGGTCATTTCTGTCAGTGACTTTAAATGACATCATCCTGACATTAAAATATGACCAAAGATGATCTTTAATCGTTGTAGCGTGACCCTTGTGAAGTGTGAGGTCATGGGCGAGTGGGCAGGCAGGGATACCCTCTCCACATGCAAAACAACGGAAATCCCTGACCAGTGAGTCACGTGCGTGACTTAGTGATTAGCACAGTCGCCTTGCACCTCCAGGGCCCGGGTTGTGTGCATGGAGTTTGCATGTTCTCCCCGTGCTTGGTGGGTTTCTTCCCACAGTTCAAAGACATGTAGATTAGGCTAATTGGCATTCCCAAATTGCCTTGATAGTGTATGAATGAGTGTGTGTATACGTTTCCTAAGTTACTAAGCCACTGCGCCGGCCCAATTCAATTCTATTTCTATAGAGCTTTTAACGATGTCATTGTCAGAAATCAGCTTTACAGGATTAAAAGAAAATGAACTAAATGAGTATAAAATATGTGAGATATATAAATCGAAATGATCAGATTGTCCCTGTCATCGTGACTGTAATGGCTTACGTAATGTTCATCAGAGTTCTACTACAAATGTACAAAAACATCATTTACATGTGGCTGTTTCCGTAAGTGACATGGTTGAATGACTTCTTTGCCTACTAAACAGGGATGTCCTTTGTGTTTTGGTAACCCCCTGGATGCAACCATAGATTAAAATGTTTATGATGAGTCAGTTAAAAACAGTGGTGACCTGGTGTGACATGTTCTAAATATAGACTTCTAGAGCTCTACGTTTTCTATATTTTTAGATTTTGGCAGAGGGGAGGAATCTTGAGTGTTCGATTGCTTTATGAGGTCATGGTGGTGAGGGAGTTTGAAGAGTTGGGCTGGTACTGTAGGAGTAAAGTGAAACTAAAGTGAGAGGAGAACAAATAAAAAACGGCTGATAGGAAAGGGAATTCTCCGAGGCCAGCCAGGCACAGTGGAGTTTCCACACTACTTCGACTTGCCTCGGCTTCCTCTTTTGAGTCCTTGGCCATGAAAGTTGCTCACTTCAGTATTTTTCATAGAAACTGCTGTTTTTTTCCCCTGTGAGGGGATACGGAAAGCGAAAAGCAGTTCATCTCAGCACCGCTCTTCTTCACTTGTGTAGTTGTTTCCCAGTGGCAGATAGGGAAGTGACATCACAGAAGTAATGTACTAAAAATACTGTATCTTGAAATGCTGTAGTAGTTGTGAATGGAGCCTTTTTTTGTTGAATAATGAAATTCTACAAAGTCTGCGTGAATAGAGCAAGTGGCAAAAACTAGCTTTTTGGTACACAGGTTGCTCCGTAAAAATGTATATACGCATTGTACAGTATGGTGGCAGTAAGTCAAGCTTTGCCAGCTCGCATGAGTGTGAGTGTTAAACAGAAACTACTGAGGCCCCATAGTACGTCACTAAGGCAGGAAGATGTGGTTGGCCACGCAGCGTAACGGAGCAAAGGAAACAGAAAAATGCTCTGCGACATTCGCCACGGCTTTCTGTCGAGGAGAACAGCTTGAACATGACCTCACCACCTCTTTTCCTAATGGAATAGTTTCCTCATGGTTTGAGTGACGAGAACGAAACAGCCCTGATGGAAATTTCAGACTTATCTCACGTTTTTGGGGTTGCGATTTTGAAGAAATGTTCCTCCCTGTCTGCAGCTGATGACCACTGGAAACCCGATATTTGCATCAGGCTTTTTTCTTTTCTTTTACTTTTTTTCCTTCGGTGAGTAACTGAGGGAAATGACATTTTTTTTTAAAGCACACAAACATATCTTTAGGGTAGAAGATAACAATAGGGGAAGCACAAAGGTGAGACAAACTGCTCTTTAAAACACAAAAACAAGACGTCACATGGAAGACGTTACTCTTTTAAGGTTTTTATGTTGAATTACTAATCAGAAATGATGACTGGTTTGGTTGTAGATGAAATCACGATGTGTGGTTATAGAGAGGGTTTGAGTTTTATACAGAAAGTAAAGCATTTGGTTTTTACAGTATCTACATCCTCATGGTTCCTCTTCCTTGTTGTTGTTTTTGACAATCAGTGTTGTTCTAGAGGAAAAAGGGTCAGCCAGGATGGATGTGAATTGCCATAAGAAGTTTACTCGTAAATTACATATGGATATTAAATAATGACATTTTTAGTATGGAAATTGATATTTATTATTAATTTCCAAACATTTCCAAAAAGTCCAATTTTGAGTTGAAATCTGTCGCTGTTAATTAGCTTGAAACATTTCTGTTTGTCTGTAGCGCCAAAGGAGAAGCCGTGTTACACGCTGCCCACAGTGAAGAAGCTCCTGGAGCAGAAGAGAAAGCGAGAGACGTCTTCAGCTCCTCCGACTTGTGCGACCAATAACACTGGTCCTGCTGCACCAATCTCAGTGAGTACACGCTTAGAAAACCAGTATGAGCTTTCGTCCTTTCCGACACCATGAGACTAAGAGATTCCCGAGTAATAAAAATCGGTAATAATGTGATCTTCTCCCTATTAGGTGTCAACATCAGATCCCTCTGCCAGTAAGTGATAACCTCTTCATACACATCACACATCAGGAAATTTCTCAAGCTTTGTAAAGTAATTGTGAGCGTAATCAGAGACTCACATATTGATTCCCACTGTTAAAAGCAGGTTTCTCGTTTTTCTCAACAGGTGCGAACAGCAACTACTCAGACATGGCAGCGATGAGATATGACCGCTGGGATGTGCAGCCACACACTTTTCAGGACTGCAGCCCCATCACCTCGATGTGTCTCAATTATGTAACAGACTCTCCAGGTTCTCTCAGCTTCCCGTCTGCTCCGATCTATAGCCACTGCTTAACCCCTGCAGAGACGCAGTTTTCCACTTATAATCCCCTCACACTGCAGGACTGTACGAGTTCACAGATTCCTCAGCACTTTGTAAGTTTCTCCAAATGTCAAGCTGTTTAGTTCCTAGTTGTGTACAGTATTTACTGTGTATGATGTGTTTGTGGTATATGGAGTTCAAATATTCCATGAAATATACTTAATACAGTTTAAGAGTACTGTTGATCTTTTTCAGCAGCCATCCAGTACAGAGTGTCCCGTTCCCTCGGCCATGTCCAGTGCTGACCTCAGGACTCAGGGTCTAAGTGCCCCAAGCTCTGCTTACTTGTGGTCCCCTGGTTCCAGAACTCCAGCATCCAGTCTGTCAGTTAGACCGCAGATGGACATGGACATGGGTAAGCTAGAGGAAGCTAGGCGCTTCCTGCAGGCCATGGACTACAGCAGAACCACATGGAAGGACGATGATGGAGACACGTGAGTAAGGGGAAACAGAATGGAGGGGTGGCATGAATTCTTCCTGTAACACCGTCATAGAGACGGTTATTTGACTAGGAAACAGCTCAACTTTATTTTGTTCTTCATTTAGAATTCTGCACATATACACCGCCAAGGGACATAGGGAATACGCCTTTGCTGCAGCCGAGAAACTGCAAGAGCTTGGCACATTGGACGCCAAGGAGCACAGGGGAAAGGTACGTCCTTAACACAGGGTTTCATGTGTTTCAGTGAGGTTGTGCGCAAATGTCGGTATAAGTGAAACCGACCGAAATATTTCTACAAAAGTTTCAGAAATAAAATTTATTCATGAGCGTACTGTATGTTGTCAAATGCCAACCACACAAAAATTACCAGGCATAAGCACAGCACAGCTGATTCACTTTTAGAACAAAAAAAATCAGTAATGGCTACTAATGTGCAAAAAAAAAAAAAAAGAAGAAGAATTTCTGAAGTGGGAGTATTCACAATGTGACTCACAACTACGAGAAAATTTTTTTTATTATTTAGCATAACCAGCAGAGTTACTGCTTATTTAAAGGCCAAAATATGTGCTAATTCTTCCAGTAATATGTGCCATTTGCAATACCTTCGTTCATGACTACCATATGAATCGACATGCCCTTTAATACAGCAACATTTCTGCTTCTTTTTCTTCTTATATGATCTTAAAATATATTCGAGTTGGATTGGATTCAAATCTTTATAAGTACTATTTAATATCCCTTTAATGCCAGTACTACAAAACTCCTTTGCAAAAGACATGATTTAAAACCGATCAGCCTTAAGTTCTTTTTCTTATGTGTATACTTATTGTAAAAGACACTCATGAGCAAGAGTAGGATAGTTTATGTGTATTCCACCCAGAGGCATGGTTATGTAATTGTAAAAACCAGGATGAGCTTCTATCTTCTATCATACAGTATATGGGTTTCTTACGCTTATTGCTTTGCTCAGAGCATTGATCCTTAGTGCTGTCGTATGTCGTAGACTGCATTGCTGGTAGCTGTGACGGCCAATCAGGCAGACATCGTGCAAGACCTGCTCTCTCTGGGCGCTGATATCAGCATCTGTGACATCAAAGGTCAAACCGCGCTGCACCTAGCTGCCACATATGGATTTCCACAGGTCATGAAGGTGAGCGGTAGTTTTTGTTTTTTGTTTTTTTAACCACTGAACAGTATTTTTTTTTTTTCCTTTTTACCAAACGTTCATTTTGGCATAAAGTACAGTAGTTCAGTTTTAATAGATATACTAAATATAGGTAAAATCCCAGATATTAACTGTAGAGACAGAAAGAGTTGATCCTTAGCTGAAGTTTTAAAGTCTTAGAAAGTTGATGGAATTGAAAAAAAAAGTTTTGAGTATGGTCACTTAGTTTCCCAAAACATCACTTGGTTTTGAATTAAATTGGTTGTTTATGGAATTAATATCCATTTTTTTCTTATTCCTTTGTACATCAAATGTTAAAAAAAAAAAGATGGTCAGGTTACATTGGGTTTGTTCTACTTTCCAACTTTTTCCAATAAATCCTGTCTCCTGTGTTATGATTGGTTACAAGATACACTCTTACCCATCTCACAGAGCACATACGGACACATTTCTTTCATTCAGCATTTTTTTTTCCCCTTCTCTAATGAGCCTTTAAGGAGTTTTTGGTATTCCTAATAAAGCACCCATTTCCAAACTTTCCAAAAATGTCTTAAACTCCAAATGGGTTTTTTTCTTTTTGACATAATTAGTAACGGCACTAAATATCAGTTCTGCAAGCTGGCTGGTTAAACTGTCACATAATTTGTTCATCCTATCACAATTTTTCGCTCCTCCATTTCCTCATGTTAACAAGTCAGTAAAGTAACAAAGAACAAATAAAAGTGTTGATCTAATTGTCACCGTTCACAGGTTGTCCTCTCGATGGAGCACGGAGTGGACCTGGAGGCTCGCAATTTTGAAGGTACAGTAACACATTCACATACAGTATTATTCAAAAGATAATAACTCGAATAAGCTTGTGTCTCATTCTCCTTTGCTTGTACTCTTTCAGGTCTGACACCGTTGCACTGTGCAGTGATCTCCCACAACACCACAATGAAGGCTCTTGCTTCCATCTCATCCTCATCCTCTGCCTGGCTACCTGATGGCAATCTGCAGACACAAGCTGAAAACAAACTCTTTTGCCTGCAGCTGCTCCTGGAAGCCGGCGCCTCCCCACTCAGCCAGGTGAAATCCTGCAGCAGCTGCCATACTCTTTAGCTTTAAAAAACACAAATGACTGTTTCTGTGTGCATGAAGTTCATAGCCGTGTATTCACCCCCATAATAAGGAAATCCTTTGAGTGTGTAACATTGTGTAAGAGAACTTGCTTTAGTATCACAATGTTAAATCTTGTTCTTTTTTTAGGAAATCAAAAGTAATAAGACTGTACTCCACTTGGCTGTGAAGGAGGGGAATATCCAGTTGGTCAATTTTTTCCTGAAGCTCCAGCTGCCCGACATGCAGGCCTTTATCAACATGAAGGTAACACATGCCGAGACTTCGCTTTCCCCATTCATACCTATACATATACTGGAGCAACAAATATTCTTCACTTCTATCACTTGTTCATGTCCAGTTTTACACCCTGTAACGCTATATGGATTGGTTATAACATCTGTTGCTCATTATTGCTCATTAAATAGTACACAGTGTAAAATTACAGCGATGTCTAGAACATTTCTGAATATTTATTTTGATGTCTCAGGCACACGGACACACAGCCTTGCACATGGCAGCAGGGTTACATGGCAGCCCTTATCAGGAGGAACTGATCAGACTTCTGCTTAGCAGAGGAGCTGATCCGAGCATCCGCAACCTGGAGAACGACCAGCCCGTTCATCTGCTGCAAAGCGGAGAACAAGGAGAGCAGGTGAGCACAGCATTTGTTGCTCTGGTGATGGTAGTTAAGAAAGCTTGGAGCGTACTGGTGTAATGAAAGTTTTTTTTGCCTTAATAATTTTTCATTAAACAGATCTTACCTGGCTTTTTAGGATGCAGTGAGCACTTTACTGCTTCTTCACCTTATTTAAAAAGCTGCACTGATGAAAAGAGCATGGCACTGCAATGTGCAGAAACAGCTAGATTAAAACGGATGAAAGAAGGTTCTTGTTTAACCGCTGGATTTTATGTAAGAGCAGTGGCTAACCAATCATTCAGGATTGTGAGTTTTGCATCCTTGGAAAAATCAGACCAAGTTATTTTGTTTACAGTTCTGTTAATTATTATTATTATTATTATTATTATTATTATTATTATTACTACTATTATTATTATTATTTAAAAACAGACACAACATTGATTCTTGGATTTTCAACTAATTAATAACTAGTACTTAATAAGGATTATTAAAAACTCAATTGTACGATGGTCATTTTGATAATTCTGGTTCCTTTCACACCATTAAAAGGCTAAACTAGACCATGATGTACAAAAGTGTATAAGACGGTAAATAATTGAACTAGGTGCAGTTCTGCTCACAAAAGGAGATTGAACAAGCAGGAAAGAAGACAGTTCAGTTCCTGTGGTTGGGTTAGCATGTAGATTATGCTATTTTTATAGATGTGACTCACCCCAAAATATACTCCCACCCATTTTTGAACCTGTCAGAAAAAATAAGCAAAAATAGAGGATTCTCTTAATTGAAAAAAAAATGTTTTTGATATGTTGTTTTTTTACAGTCAGTGGTAAATTCACTAAAAAAAGCTACTGTACAATTTAGTTTAATTAACAGTAAGATGCTAGTGTTGATACAGACTTAACAAAGTATGATAATCTTATTTGAACCCTTGTTATGACATTGTTATGTGCTATACAGTATATACAGACGAGTGACAAAATAAACAACAAGAAAAAAACAGGAAAAATCTGTCACGCTTCGAGTCGATCTGACTCCTTAGAGGAAAGAATGACTGTAAATCAATCATTCTGACTAGTCACCATTATACCAGTGATATACAGTATGATAATCCAATTCATGAGCCACAAGGGCTCTCTAAATGATTTAATGAATATAAAAATGGTGTAAATTATATACTATGGCTGTTACAGAATCAATGTCTTGATTTGAAGTTGATCTGTTGGTTTGCAATGACTAAATCGTTTATTTCTTCACACAACTGTATATTCTTCTAATAGTCTGAGAATCATTGTGGCTCATTGTAGCTTTTATATATACTGAAGTCAGCCTAAACATGGTATTGGTGCTAAAAAGTGTCTCAGGTGAAAAAGTTAATTTTCAGATAGGATCATATAACACCATTTTTCATAATACTTAAAGCTTCTGATCCATGCTTTGTATTTTATAAACACATTTATATTTCTATCAGATAAAAAGAAACACATTTGGTAAATGCAATTCCATGCCCTTTTATGTAGTGTCTGTAACTTTTTTGAATTCAAATCTTTGATCTTAACTGTCATAAAGATGAAACTTTTAGCCAATTTATATTTCACATGAAAAGACATAAACCTGAAAAAGTGTTTTATTCTAAAATGCTAAATTGTTAAGATATTGCAACATGAATTTGACACTACAGATTTTTGTTTGCTTTTTAAGCTCTTACCAAAAAACTATTTAAGCAACAGATTTTACAGGTCTTACATATGCTTCTAGAAGCTTACACCAATTTGAGTACCAATACACATAAAGGAATCTGAATAATTTGCATTTTAAATGGTTATTGTTTGAAGAGAGACAGTATATTGCTGAAAAATGGCCGTTTTGCGGGCACATACTGTATAAAAACAGCTGCAGTTAGCAACTTGAAATGTTTAGGGAAGCAAGTTTGGTCACTTCCATGTTACATAAACTTCAGACGTAGCTTCTTTGCATCTTCTATATTATATGTTTAACATAAGAAATAAAATTAGCTCCAACACTGTGTTTTTTCATGGTAAAGGTCAGCATGGTTAATTATTTGATTGAAATAATTTGTTAATACAAAGCAGATTACTGATAGTTTTTTTCTTTCTTTTTCTTTCTTAAAGCTCAAGCTGATCTTAAAGAAGAGAAATGCCTCTAGGCGGCGTATCACATCCTTACAGGACCAAGAGTGACCAGGACTACTTTTCAGTCCCAACATGTCTCCCTTTACTTCTCATAGGGACTTCTCATTGGCCTGCATTCACTCAAGGGAAATTCCAGCAGAAAACATATTTAATAAGCTGTATTAAAATAATCTATAAATATATATTTTTTTAAATTCAGATAGAACGAATTTGGGAATCTGCTAAAAAAAAAAAAAAAAAAGGTGCTGCCAGTTTCTGCTGTCTATTCCTTGACTGAATTCAGATCTTGATTTTATCTACAGTATCCTCTCATGAGGGTTTTCTCAGTTCACATCTGTCTACTGATCCAAAGTGTTTGATTTCTGACACGATTCATGTCACTGGCATTTCTTGTAAAAAAAAAAAGAAAGAAAAAGTAATGAAAATGTGATTTCTGTGAAATCATCTGTAGGGATTTAATTCGAATTTCCCACCATTTTATGTATCAACCATATTGGTTTGGAGTTTTCTCAGTACACTGCATCAGTGTAATGTTAGCTTGCTAAAGAAGAAAAGTACAATCTATTTATTCTTTTTTTTTACTCATGTGTTACACGTATGTACGTATTTTTAAATGTGTATTTTTTTGCTCATTTTTGTCTCAGGGATAAATTATTTACAGTAGATGCAGAATTATTTACAGTACTATGCGTTCTGTGACCTTTGTGGTTGACATTGTGTGCACAGAGAGGGGGGGTGGGCAGAGCTCGTCAGTTATAGCTTGAACGCGAATGTGTTTTGATGAGTCATGACGTGAAAATGTCATGCTTTTTAGGTTGACCTGAGCGTCTCTAAGGTTCGGATTAGCTGAATTTACATAACCTACATGACTATTTTATCTTTTATACATGTTAAGTAACTTGTGTTATCTGTTGAATTTGGGAAAGGATCAGAAGCGACTCCATAGCGACTCTATTGCTGAACATAAAAGGTGGGGTGGAGGAATGGCTAAGGGGATTATCTCTAGTGAATCACTGGGTTTCTGGGACTCGAGTGTCTTGTAATTCAAATAAAGGGGGGGGAAAAACATTCTACTGTCACTTCCTAGCCAGACAGAAAGAAATGATTGTTAATTTATCAGAATTGTTTGAGTGTTTCATGTAAATCAGAATCCACATATTTGCTACTTGTTTAATCCTTTTTCTTTTAATATCAATAATAATTAATTCATCACATCACATCAACACTGC
The DNA here is from genome assembly GCA_030068275.1 of Clarias platycephalus. NCBI lineage: Eukaryota > Metazoa > Chordata > Actinopteri > Siluriformes > Clariidae > Clarias > Clarias platycephalus. Next base: position 6,856,770 of record JAQQZT010000033.1, on the reverse strand, counting down.
AGTTTAAACAAACTTCCTGTTTGAATGTAATACACTGACCAAATGAATAGTTTCAAGCTTCAGCAATGGCATTAAAAATTTGCTGTTACAGTTGTGGTTTGTTTATTTCTACAGTATTGTTTACTTGTTTACAGTATCCAATGACTTATGACATTCATCAAAAACAATGAGACATGTAAACTGTTTTTTTTTTCCTTTCTTTTAATAAGCCATGTGTTTTTCCTTTCCAAAAAACCAAATGTATTTCATATGCATTCCTACTGTATTAGACACATTTTTTTTACATGCTAATGATAAATATCACATCCAAGCATTTACGTTCTATAATAGAAGTGCTGTGGTAAAGGCTGCCAGAAGTTTTTTTTTTCCTGCATAGTCATGTACAGCATTTGTGTATTCATAATCCAGTTAACTTCCAGGTGTTGTTGTTAGTCTGACAAAGTTAGGAACTTTTACAAATGCTGCTATGATATACTGCCGCTAAACTGCTTTGTAAAACACATGAGAATAGGAGAAGAGACTGCTTTAGCTGTGTTTATTTTAACTGTATTTCTATATAACTACTATTTATCTGATTGCAATCATTCTGATCAGAGATTCCAGATGAACTTTTTACATGGATGCTGATCCTATAAGATCTGCATTGAAGGCTCACATAAAAGGTTTTGTTGTACAATTTTGGTAAACTTTCATTAATTTACTACAGTGCTGCAAAATGAATTGCATAAAAATCCTTCAGCCCTAATATAATGACCAAGATGATTTATCTCCTGTCATTGGAACAATATTTGACTTTCTGCTGTTGTTTCTAATTAAGCACCAATCACTGAAGTGCATATGGCTCCTAAAGTTCTTATTGAGGAGAAGAGTTCAGGACTCTAAGCTTCACCTAATATTACCCCCACATGGGGCAAACAGAAAGAATATATTTATTGCAGCAAGTGTTCACATGGCGAACATTTTCCTAGTAAAAGCAAAATTTTAAACACCCCTTTCATTCTGCATGAAAGATTTTTTCGGGCTGGGATCGGGCCAGAGTGTTACAATTGAGTTGGTTACGTGATGCATTTTTATTTTGAATGATCTATTATTCAGATTGATAATGGAATAATGGTATCCATGTAAACTATTGCTGCTGCAAATTTGGTGGACTGTACAGTACAGTAGGTGGAAACGCATCTTTAGCTTTGTAATAAAAATGTGATCCCGCAAACTTATTTTCAGTTATATTTGTGCGCATTACTGTATGTACGGTTTGGTTAATAAACATTGACTAGTGTGTGTTATGTATTAAGTTATGAAGACTGGTATGTAATAACCTGTAAAATACACAATTTGTCCTGAGCAGACTGTGACACATACTGTAAGATGAGCTTTTTCAAAAAAGGAAGTCGCAAGCTTCAAAATTCAGTTTTAGATAAAAAGGTGACTAATCCCATGCAGCTGTCCTCACATTCTTAGGAACATCCTTGGATACGGATATCAGTCTCTATACCGACTGAGTGGGAACTGAAAAGAGAAAAAATATATATAAATAAGGAAATTACGACCAAGTTAAACAATAGTACAGTATGTGACGTGTTTTGACGTTGTTAGTACTACCTTCTGTGTTGGGGGATGGAAGCCGTTCCACCGGACTTGAGCTACAAAAGGAACAGAAGTTATCACAGGCTCACAGATAAACTAGAACTTACTCATGCATTCACAATCAGCAAGCATGCACAGTCAGGAACAATATTTACAAATCTATCATAGGACCTGTTATATAGTGCAATATAGCTAACAGATTATTACTAGTAGTAGTAGTAGTAGTAGTATTGCCACTATTAGATAGCTCTGAGTTATAACCAGTGGTTGGGCGAAATGCACAAATCCCAAAAAGTAGGGAAACCCTCTATATAATATTACTCAAGTAAAAGTTGAAGTCCTCCATTTACAATTGTAACTGAGAAAAAGTCTAAAAGTGCTTACCCTCAAATTTAAAAGTTAAAAGTATCCATTAATAAAACTACTCAAGTAAAGTACGGGTATATGAAATACATACTCAAGTACAGTATCAAAGTAAATGTACTGTACTTCGTTACCTTCCACCTATGGTTATAACACAGTCAGTAGGAATTCATCAGAGAATAAATAGAGGCAGGCACTGAGATCACAACATGCACTTCAGCATGGCACATACACACTGTCTATCCAGACAAACATCGCTAAAACACCACAAGTGATCAGAACTCCTTTATAGAAAAAGTGCAACACTTTTTTCTATAACGAGCTTGAGTATACAGCATATTCACTCTACTCCCATGTTGCTACTGTAGGTACAGCGTTTATCCCTGACTTTGCAGAGGCAACCTTTACTCCAGTTATTTTCATGGATAGGCAGTGTTCCTGGACAGGGAGAAGCTCAGCAAGCCTTTAACACAGGGGCTGCATTTGACCGAAGAGTCTTCTGGGTGAAGGTCCTTATGTCTCCTCATCTTTTTTTCCCCAAAGTCATTCCGCATGCATAGAGCAGGCTTTCCACTCATGTGCAATGTCTTACTTGGATGACCTTTTGCATTTGAATTTTTTACCTATTAAGAGACAAAAAACAGATTCAATGTGGATAGATGAAATATACAGTAAATTGATGAAAAGTGTGATGGTGGAGTGAGCTGGGTGATACTTTGAATTATATCTTATAAAGTACTGTGTGTTTTTATTACCAACTTTATTGAGTTTTGTCTTTATTGATTTTATGACTTTATTATTGAGTCAGTGCAAAAGGGAAAAAATCTGATTTTCAAACATCAGTCTTGCACCACAAACTTACAAGTTGCGTCATGGTAAATATAGCATTATATTATATATGCGACCGCGTTTTAGAAGAACAATGGACGCTGCTGGGGTTTACATGCAAAAATAAAGCAGGTGCAACACTGCAAGTCATCAGAAGAGCTGTGGGTGGTTCTGCAGGATGCTCAGTAAAACTTAGTAGCTAATTTCCTTATACCTCCTTCTTGCACAAATTGAACCTCACAATAAAAATCCTCAAAGCATTGTCACACCAAATACTGACTTTTTTTTCATTAATTACTGTTTACTGGGTTTCAATTAAAATTTTTTTTTGGGGGGGGGCATCCTTGCTGCATAGTGCCTGACATGTGCCAAAGACTTTTATACAGTACTGTATAACGTGAATAATAAAACTCATTGGAGTGATCTGACATGAAGCAGAGGGTAGTTAACACAATTTTTTTGCTTTTTGTTTATATTATCCATTTACTGTTACATTTTACATTGTTTAAAGAAATTCACTTGCTATTTATCTGTACACATTTAGATGGGTCACCAGTGCGCATGTCCGAAGAGAAATGTGAATCTTTTGTGACCTCATACAAGAAGATAAACTCATTCATTTTGTGTACAGTATGGAAAAAATGCATTATCTTTAAGGTATTTAAGCTAGAGCATGACAGACACACACTTTGCTGGAGACCTGTCAAAAAATAGTAACATATGGGACTTTTGATGTTCATGAAACAAGCGTGTGTAGTCCAGCAAAGTGTGTGTAGCACTTGCATTATATTATAAGTAGCTTCACATATGGTCTTATATGATGACATTTAGTACAACAGCACAGCCTTGTGTGATTTTGCTTTTATACAACAGTTCTACAAACACCATTTATTTTCAGAAGATTATGATTTGTTTCTTTATTTAACCAGTTATTTTGCTCTGCCAAGACATAGCTGGTGATCAACAGTTCGTGACCCAAAGTTAGTGTTATTAATAGGAGGAATGGAGTTTTAAATTCTTACTGGTCTTATGCAGCCAAAGGATGGGGAGAATAATAAACTATGAAGGTGGTGAACAAGATTTACTTTATATTTCCGCTTTAGAATATCAGCTATGTTCACTTTTGTGATCAAGGGTTGAATCTTAAATAGGGTTAAATGGAAAGCTAGTGCACTAAGGTTTACAATCACTTGTTCCACACACCAAGTAGTGCTGTCTTTTTAATGGTTATTAATTTGGGCCTTGTGTTGGAAGCTAGTTATGGCAAGCACTATGACATCTATAATTTCATTTTGCTCAAAAGGCACACAGGTTGTGTGGTGCAGCCGGGTGGCGACGGCACAGGTGCTTGGGCCCGCTCATCACTGCTTGCAACTATAGTTTTGTAGCTCCTGTTAGCTATGAACGGGACAACACAAATGGTTCAGAGAGAATTCAGAAGGACTTAGAATCAGTTACTATGGACAGAGAGTGTTGTTTAAGATGACTTAAAGTCATCAGATGTTTTTCTTGCTTAAATGTGGGTTTTGGCAGATAACTGTTCTCTCCTCTTTCCAGCACTGTGGACCAAACCAACCTACTTTCCACCATGAATGTTAAAATGGTTATTAGAACTCCTGTGACATGAATTAATAATCATATAGTTAAATGTCCCAGTGCTGTTAGACTCTCAGACAATCAGATTACTCAGTTGGAACTAAAGTGTATAATAGAACATATTTCTGCATGGTTGTTGATGGTTATCTGTGCTAATGTGAGCTGTGTAAATAAGAAAATGGCCTGAAAACTCTCCTGTATTTCTGCCTCACTCATCAAGTCGATTTAGTTTCAAGCCTCTGCTAAATGAATAAATGTAAATATGAATGCTTACTCAGCGCTATGAGGATCCCAGTTACAAACATTATAACAGCGAGGACGACACCAGTGGTCCGCAATGTTTCATAATCTGGAAGAAAAAAAAAAGGTGGCACTCAGCAATATGCCTGAGTGCTTTACTAAATTATGATGATTTTGCTGTGAAGTGTTTTCCATAATCAGTGTTTCTTTACTTCACTACTTACCGTAGTCAAAGGCACTCTGGTCCTGCCACAATGACTCTGGGAAGAGAGTTTAAAACACAAAGAAACTTGACAATGATAGTAGCACACAAAATGTTGCAAACATTGAGTTTGACACTAGTTTTACGCTGGATGTCCCTGACGCAACGCTCCCATTTTAATCCGGACTTGAGACAGGTGCTAAGAGTATAGTCCAACCCCAATGTCTGGGCTGGTAATCAAATCCGGTCCTTTCACATGGCAGACAAAAGGGCTTCCAATGATCCCCTAATGCTTAAGTATCATGCAAAATGAAAAGCCAAAATATCCATAACATTGATTTTTCGATGAATTGCATCATCACCTTACCACTCCAAAGTCCCTGGTTCAATCATAAGCTAATTTATAAGACAAGAAGGTTTAGCAATGCAATCTGGCAACCATTCTAAGCTGTATCTAAACTATGACGAGGCGTTCAAGTCAAACGGGACTTGTGATGAAATTTCTTGTGAAAGATTTGAAACTGACATTTCTAGAACACTTCAATTTGTACGGTGATGAGATTCTTAGCCACAGCCAAAACAGCTGAATGGTGCAAACGTGGCGCTGCGTGAACTTCCTGTGAACATTCAGCGAGTGGAACACCTGATCCATGAAAATTGGTGGATAATTTGTTTCCAGCTTGCAGAATAGACAGACAGACTGTGGGAACTGTACACACAATTCATTAACACCACTTGCACATTACAAGAACTCGGCTGGGAGTTATTGTCGCATCTCCTGCACAGTCCTGACCTCACTCCAAGCCATTTCCACATGTATGAGTCATTAAAGGAGTTCCTGGGAGGCTAGTGCCTCAGACATGAAGCAGTTGAATCATGGCTCTGGTGTATTAAGAAAGCTTTAATAGAGAAAAAAGGTCATTTTTACTTATTTTATTCATTTAATTTATTAAATTCTGCACAATTGAAAGTCCCGGTTTGACTTGAATGCCCCTCATACAGTAGTTGTAGTGATAATGTATATGGTTTAACAGAGGTTCTGTATTCCTCACTAGATGGTGCTGAAGCCCCAAATGTGACTCCATAGTGGCTGTAGGAAAGAGAAATGCTGACTAAACACCTACATTTTTTAAACAATTATTTTGCAAGTGGTGGATAAAAGGAGTTCGAGCAGGCTAGGTGTGCCAGGTAAGTGTATGCAGCATTTGGCATTCATGTCTATACTGTGGATCTAATGATTTATTAATTTCTCTTCAGGAGCCGCTTTATCCTGTTCAGAACAGTGGTGGATCCTGAGGTTATTTACTGCACTTTGCAGATGCCCTTATCCAGAGGAAAAGTGTGAGAGTACTTTATATCCTTTATCAAAAAGTATCCTCATACAAGATCAGTAGGCCAGAAAGTAAGGATATAACCTCATTAGAGGAATGGAAAAAATATGATTAATCAATCAAGGCATTTTAATAAGTAAAATGAGTGCTCATTCAAGTGTTTGAAGAGGTAGGAAGTCCGGCTTTGTGTGTAGACAGGGGATAGTGACTCAGCTGTTTGGCGAGCCAGAGGATGGAATTCCATTCCACCACATGGCTGGCAGGACAGTATACTGTATTTTCACATCTGGAGCTTTAGCAAAGCCAATCTGCCATGTTGAGGAAACCAGAGAACCCCATGCTTCAGGAGAAGCATGGAAGGGGAGATTGAACCAGGTGCTGTGGATCTTAGAGGCGACTCTACCTCCATGACAGGCCAGGGGGAGGAAAAAATAAATTAAATTAAATTAAATTAAATTAAATTAAATTAAATTAAACACACACTCTTAAATTACTACATAAACACATGCAATTATTAATTATTATTATTATTACATAAATATAAGTTTTTATACTCCAATTCAACTACTGCCATGTTGAGGAAAGCAGAGACCCAGGAGGATCCCCAGGCTGCTGACACAGGGGACGATTATGTGAAACACTGAACAAACAATAGGATCTGAGAACAGGATCGAACCCAAAAAAAATTAAATAATTTTTTTTAATTATAGATATAGAAATAATAGGAAAAAAAAAAAAAAATATATATATATATATATATATATATATATATACACACACACACCCGACTGCTGGAGGGTGTAAAAACAAAAGCTTACTAGAAATTTCAGCAACATGCTGGGATCGACAATGGATCAGGTGATTTTTCTTATTGTCTTTATTATTATTATTATTATTATATAATTTTTATATAATACAATAGAAAAGAAAACCATCTGCTCCGTTGTGGACTCCAGCATGTGGCTGAAATGTTCTGCATGTGCCTATGTAGTAATTTCTAGTAAGCTTTTTCTTTCACACCCTCCAGCAGTCTGGTGTATTGATCGGCTGCAGTGGAGGAGGAGGAGTGTGTTGAGCTCAGCGAAATGAACCCCCGAGTGTGCAGTGTGGCTGCATGGCAGAAACGCGCATGCGCGGTGCAGCACATTCCGGCTGAATGAGGAGCGACGTAGTCTCCTGGGAGCGCCAATTTATTAGGAGATGCTGAGGCAGGGTGTGACTGCATTTATTAACATTTCACAAATAGATACCGGTCTTGTTATATATGAAATATAGGTCCAAAAAAATTAACGATCAGAACTAGAATCATATTTCAAAAGATATATATTCAAACTGGAAAACATGCAACTAACTGGATTTATTTTTTAAAATATCAATATTATCCTAAACTCTTAAAACATGCACTGTTACAGTAATTACACAGTTGAATCACTTATTTGACTTAATAGATATTCTGTTTGCAACACTGTAATAAATAAATAAATAACTAAATGAATAAAGCAAGGAATTTGCAGCACTTGTACACTGAGAAAGCAGATTTGCATCAAACTTGCAAAATGCATGTAAACCTTATTTTATACATGATAAGAATTTTTGAAAAAAGTTTTCTATGCTATTTATATATTTTTTTTATACACACGCACAATCTTGAATGCATAGTTTACACGACTTAACAATGTACCGTAATGCAAACTGCAGAATTTATTATTTAATATTGTAGAGCAATCATAAATTCAGCAGTTTTTAGATGAATGTAGTGTAAATGTGTACGCACCTGCTGTAGTGGCCATGTCTGCAGTGCTGGAATTGGGCTGGGTTTCCCACTTTCTCTCTCTTCAGGCTGTGTAAGGTGATAAAGCGCTGGTGGAGAGCGACTGTTGACCATATGCCGCTTCACTCCGTGCACTACATTAGGGGGAGAGGTCTCTCTAACACAAGGTGCAGGGTGTGGGTAGATACAGGAATCCTCTGGTGGTTTCGCAGCGCCCTCTAGCGGCTAAGTTGGTTTTACGGCCCTTGATGCACTGATCAGCCACAACATTATGACCTTCCTGCTTAATATTGATTAGGTCTCCCTTGTGCCATAAAAACAGCAATGCACTGTGTGTTCTGTGTGCACCACTTTTGGTAAGTCCTGGCCACTGCAGACCTGGAACATCCCACAAGAGCTGCAGATTTGTCATGGACACTATGGGCACATTCATGCACACCTACACTTACATAGGCTATTTATATTTTCATTTCTGGGCCATTGCACAAGACACTTTAATATGAAACTTTTTATTCATATTTGCAGACCCCCAGTCATTTTTACTTCATTTTTTTTTTTTTGACACAAAATTTCTAAATTTTTACAAATTTCTATTTTTTCTTCGATATTTTGCTATATTGTGAATGTCCTTATTTGTACAGTATTTTTAAAAAAATTTAAAAAGTAAAAATAAATAAAATTTAAAAATATAAATAAATTTATTTTTAAATAAAGTTACATTTATTTTCTATCGTATTTTCTTTTTATTCATATTTATTTCTTATCTATAAGCTTTTATTTTTAAGGTCACTGGAGGTCGCATATGCATTCATTGCATATCGTACAGTGTATGAGACAAAATTTTTATTTTAATTTGTCTAGCCATCACAATTTAAGCCACTTAAATTCTTACGCATTTACATTCAGGCTTTCGGCAGACACCGAATTTACATGAGAAATATACATCTGAGGGTTAAAGATGTTGCTCAAGGGCCCAACAGGGACAACTTGGTGGTCGTGGAATTTGAACCTGGGACCTTTCAAACTGTAGTACTGAGCTACCCCTGACCCTGCGTCATTACGCTTGCCCATTCTTTCTGTTTCCAACACATCAAATTCAGGAACAAAAAAAACTTTCACCTGCTGCCAAATACACCCAACCACTTTTAGCCACTATTAGCACGAGATATTGTATCTGTAGCTAACAGGGGTCAAATTGTGGGCTAGAGTGGTCAGGACATACAGTACCAAAAGTGCTCCAAGGAAGGCCAGCGACAGGGTCAAGGCTCATTTGGGGTACTGAAGCTCAAATTGCTGAAAATGTTCCATTAGGTTTGCTGGTTCCAGTAGAAAGGTGTCAGAACAAACCTACAGTACCTACTGTATTAGGTAGGTGGTCATAATGTTATGGCAACAAAATTATTAGCCTATGAGTCAAGTCATGCAGATATTGAAATTAGGCTATATAAAATGTAATATGTTAGATTATTATTATTATTATTATTAATTTTAACCTTATTCACAGCCCACATTAACAAATCCTAATATTAACACTTTAATTACTCTTAATGTATAAATGTGACCAGTCATTAGATTCTGCATTAAGACATGTCACTGAAAGTTGTTAAGATGGTGCTGCTGCTAACACCTGAAAACCTAGTAACGATGACAAAAAAAAAAAAAAAAAAAAAAAACACTTTCCAATATGGAAGCCGGCTTCACACATCCAAACACTGACAAACAGATTAAACTGTGATCACGCCAGTTCAATGTGGTTCAACAGCCAGTCTGTCCTCATCAAATCCTCTGCACGTTTTCTTTAAAGAATAGACCTCACACTGACTCAAATGCTTGGTGGAAACCCTGGGGATTTAACTAGTTCTTCTTTATATATATATATATACATATATATATATAT
>JAQQZT010000033.1:6800961-6813371 GCA_030068275.1 Clarias platycephalus | reverse complement strand
ATGGTTCACATTCATGATTACACGTGACTTTTATCTCTAATGTGGATGCGTCTGTCCACTGAAACAGCACGTGTGCGAAATATATGCTTAGGGTCTTTGGAGGAGCTCTGGAGGATCACCGCAAGTTAGTCGAGCTTCAGACAAAGGAAAAAAGGCAGACAGCTCACTTTAGCTGTTTTAGTAGTTATTGCTAGCAGAGCTGCATCCATCCCCTTCCCACAACTAGAGGTACAGTAAAAAGTCGCTTGATCTGGCCATTGTCATTCAGGTCACATAAATACATATTGGATATGTATTGATTTAGGACTGCATAGGAAAGTGAGAAAACATCAGATTTGTGAAAAAAAAAATTCAGATCTGTCTCACTTTAGGGTAAAAAATTGGATTTGAGTCACTTCAGGCTGGTAATATGGCGTGGTTGTTGGTGTCACATGAACTAGTTCAAGTAGTTTCCGATTTTCCTGGGACACAATCACAGAACGGTGTGGAAAATACATACAAAAACATCCAGGGAATGGTAGTTCTGGAGTAGAAACAGAGGAGAATGGCCAGACTGGTTGGACCACAAAGATCAGCTATGATAAGTCAGTTAAACACTCTTTACCTCTGTGATGAACAGAAACGTATCTCAAAACAAAGACCACATCGGGTTCCACTTCTCTCAGCCCAGAACAGAAATCGGAGCTTGATCTTTGTCCAGTCTTCAAATGCCAGTTTGGTAACCCTGTGCCCCTGTAGTCTCAGGTTCCTGTTCTTGACCAGCAGGAGTCAAGGAAATCTTAGGTACAGGATACACATGGCAGTCAACTTCCCGAAAAACTGGATTGCAACAGAACTTGTATGCTGATTGCACCTGTTTCTGAGGTAACACAAGTCCTTATTCGTGTGTCTTAGGGAGCTGCGTGAGAGGCTGCAGCCAGAGGTGGCCGAGTTGATCAAGCAGCAGAGGCTGAACCGGCTGTGTGAGGGCGCCTGCTTCAGGAAGATCAGTGCTCGCCGCAGACAAGGTGAGCCACATTAACTGTCGCACACTCTCCAGCACACATTCACAAAAATTGCCAAGATACCAAAGCCACATGTACACATGGCTAAGGTACAATATATTACAAATGAGATTACACTGTTGTCTTCCTTTCCCTCTATTTCAGATAAGTTTTTGTACTGTCGGCTGTCTCCAAATCACAAAGTACTACACTATGGGGATGTAGAGGATTTATCACAAGGACAAATCCCCCATGAATCTCTACAAGAGAAGTGTGAGCATCTGTGCTTAAATATTAACTTTTTCCATTACATTTGTGATGCAAATTTCCTGCCATAACAGACACTTATCTTACAGTATCCAAAAAAAGCTAATTGTATTCTCTTTTGAAGAAAGTTTTATCTTTCATCTGGAAGTGTGGATTTTCATACTTTAATAATACATAATTTAAAACTTTAATACCTGTTAGGGGTGGGATGTGGTTTAGTGGATAGCACCAGGTTTTGGGTTGGATTCCCACCTCAGGATCTGTACACATGGAGTTTGCATGTTCTCCCCGTGCTTGGTGGGTTTCCTCTGGCTTTCCTCACACAGTCCAAACACATGCAGATTATGCTAATTGGCGTTGCCAAATTGCTCATAATGTGTCCATGTGTTTGTGAATGTTGACCGGAGGTTCTACCACAGTTGTGAAAATGGGAATAAATACAGTGATCATGATTGTCCTCCACAGTCCCTAGTTGGACTACAGAGGTTCCTAGATTAGATGGATGTAATACCGTAAGGGATATAAGCTTTACATGCACCTTTACCACACCAACGAAAAGGACAATATCTTTTAGTAACCTTAGTTCAGTACTATTTTCTGAGAGTGTGTTTTAACAGAATTTACCTCCTCATGTCTCACTTCAGTAACAGTAGCAGATATCAAGACAGTGATTACTGGGAAAGATTGTCCTCACGTGAAGGACAAAGGAGCACTAAAACAAAATAAGGTATGTTTTCAAAGAGTTTATCCAACTCAAAGATAAATGAGGCCCAAAGTATTCCTTCAAATGAGTTCCATGATGAGGGAGACACAAATCAAAGATTGACACGGCATTGGCCAGTGGGCTAAAATGTGCCTAGAAAAGACAGTTCAAAACGTATAGTTACCAGGAACCTGGTGTTGGACCAGACAGTAATCACAGCTACAGTATGATCATTTCAACTCTGAAATTAATCTGCAATTTGTTTAAATCCCCTTTTTCATCCAGTCTTTCTTTTAAAACAGAAAACACTGAAATTTAAAAACAAAACTTTACTGCTTACTTCATGATACCCTCTGAAGTTAATTTGCTGTCCCAGGAAGTGGCTTCAGAGGACACATGCAATAGTGACAGGGCTGCCATCTGGCATGGTGCTGTCCCTTAAGAAACAAGTAATAATAAGCACAGTGGGGTAAGATTAGAGGTCAAAAAGAAATCTAATGTGAATTCATTATTACTTTTCTGCTCTGCAGGAGGTGTCTGAGCTTGCGTTCTCCATTTTATATGATTCTGATGAATATTTGAACTTCATTGCTCCAGACAAGTATGAGGTAACACTTTTTAGGTTTGTTTGTATAAACAAAGGAGGGGTACAGGTTTACTAGTCCCACTATTGCAATTACAGTATACAGCCAAAGGATTGTGGACAACTGACAATCACACCCATATGTGGTTCTTCCCCAAAAGTTGGAAGCCCACAATTATATGTCTATATGCTTTAAAATTGCAATGTCTCTTTGCTGGAATTAAAAGGCCCATCCATATTCTGGCATGATAATCCCCCTTTGCAGAACACAAGGTCCATAAAGACATGGTTTGCCAAGGTTGGTGTGGAGAACCTGAAGCCCTGACCTCAACCCAACTGAACATCATTGGATTGAACTGGAAAACTGCCAGCACCCCAGGTCTATTTAGTCATCATCTCCCTGAGGTGGCAGTTGAAGTTGCGCTAGATGATACACTGCTGTGGATGCTGCATGCGTCCCTGCCTCCTTCACGATTCCTGTCCCTGCTATGCTGTTGGTTGCGATGACCTTTACATTGAACACTCTTTGGTTTATGGTGTCAGCTTTTGTACCTTCCAACCACATTGTCGTTGGTGCCATAAAATATGGTAGGGAATCCAGTTGGGGTGCTTTCAGGAGACGTGTCCAAACCACCATAAACACTTTGTTTGAATCATCTCATCATATGTCGGCTGTGTGTCGCAGAGGATTCGGATGTCTTTGTTCCAGGTCCTGTCGAAAAGGGAGATTCCCAGAATGTGCTATAGACATCACATTTGTAAGACCTCAAGCTTGTTGAGCCCACGTCTCGGATTCATAGAGTAGATTGGCAGGATCAGTATTGTTTTTTTTTCCATAGCACCACTTGAGAGATGCTGCAGTTGAGGACACTTTCTTTTGTTTAACATTTCTTTTCTGACATCAGTACCTGACCTCGCTAATGTTCTTGCGGTTGAATGAGCACAAATTCCCACAGCTATGCTACAAAATCTAATGGAAAGCCTTCCCAGTAGATTTAAGGTTGTTCTACAACAGAAAAAGGGGATAACAACCAGGAGTGGTATTTTAAAAAGCAAAGATGGATGTGATGGTCAGGTGTCCACAAGTGTTTGGACATACATATAGTATATGGTACATACATATCCAATTCATTTTACTACAAAAATGCCTAATGATTAAGAAGAAATGAATTCACCATGTAGTCCAATGTTTCTTGAAACACTCTCTTTCTTGAAAAACAATCGTTTTTTGAAAGCTTTCTTTTTTATTGCTCATCAGTATTGCATCTGGACAGATGGCTTGAATGCTCTATTGGGAAAAGAGATGACAAGTGAACTCACCAAGTCAGATATGGATACACTGGTGACCATGGAGATAAAGCTCCGCCTCTTAGACCTTGAGAATGTCCAAATTCCTGAAGTTCCACCCCCTATACCCAAAGAACCAAAAGATTATGACTTTGTATATGATTTCAGCCAACTACACACTTGAGAGGCATTGCTTTACAGTTGTTGGACTGTAATGTATTTAATCTTGATTCTCGGTTGACCTACAGCGTGGGTCATTTCCTGGTGACAGGAAATTTTAATCAAAAAGGTTTGGAAAAGGCTTTGGCTGGGACACTGATTTACAAACCTTCTCAAAAATACTGTTTGTAATACTGATTCATTGATTTTCCCTGCCATCCTAAGGGCTGTATCAATACTTTATTAGCCTACAGTACGTGATGTTTTTAAGATGAACACTATATGGCCAATGGTACTGAGTAAATTTAACTTCAGACTTCAGAATAAGAACTTACCAGATGTAGCTATTCCTAAGCAGAAACATAAGCAATAAATACCAATTTCAAAAAATTATACAGTATATATGGCATTTGTTTTACTTTTTAATTGGATATTATGCAACCATGTCTATTTCAATTTTTAAAAAGCTGACAATAATTATTACAGTATTAATGATTACATATTATATATTAATTATTATATTATACAGTTTAAAAAAGAAAATAAAAATGAGCAGGCATTATAATTCCCCAAAGAAGATTTGCAGCCAGTTTTAATTGTATTCTGTTTTTTTTAAAAATACAGTACTGCTCTACACTATTCATTACTTCTTTTGTGCTGTGGCCACTTGTGTAAAGTTTGTGATATACAATAATCTCACTGAATCAGGACATGGTGTTGAATTGTGTGTTCAAACCGCATTGAAATGCAGGGTGTGACGTAATTGCCAATAACATTTCTTTGAAGAGAAGGAGGTACCATTTTTGTTGACATTTGATGGTTTTTAATATCCATGTACCAATTAAACTTAATATATATACATGCAAATGGCCCTCATCTCCTTTCTTCTTTTATACAACACTGGTTAGGGCAGGATATACATTTTTTCATCTAAAAAACAGCTTGGGTTTTGGTGGAATTTCTTGCATGTGGGATTCCTCTGGGGTCTCTGGTCTTCTGCCAACTCGTGACAACAAATTAATATAAAACAATACGTAGGTGGATTTTCTACATTAATTGCCTGTGGGATGTGAGTGTGTGTACATGGTGTCCTGTGATGGATACGCTCTGAATGCACAAGTCTTACCAGGATAAAACATATACCAAAGTTGACTGAATGAAAGCATCAATAAATAATGTAAATTTACTAGTAATGCGTACAATTGAATAAACCTAAAGCTTTTACAAAGTCCTGGACTATCCATTGTACATGGAAACAGTGGTCCTTGTGCTGTTTCTACAACATAACTGGAGTCCACCTGTGCCTAACTGACTTCACTGGACATCAGTAGGGAAGGCACGCACCTGCCTATATAAGGTCTCACAGATAATGTCAGAGTGAAACCGAAGCCATGAGGTCGAGAGAATTATCTGTAGACCCGTGAGACAAGATTGTGCCAAGACACAGGTATGGGGAAAAAAATACAAGAATTTTCTAGAGCATTGAAGGCACAGAAAAGCACGATAGCATCCATCATTCTCAAATGGAAGAGATTTGGAACAATCAACAGTCTTTCCATCTGGCTGCCCAACCAAACTGAGTAATTGGAGATATGGGGGCCTTGGTCAGAGAGATAACCAAAAACCTAAGGATCCCTATAAATGAGATTCCGAGTTCCCTCGAAGCAGCACTCCATCCAATCATGCCTATACTATATGACCAGACAGAAGAAATTCCTTACTAAAAGGAACATGACGGAAACATGACTAAAAGCACATGAAGGACTCTCAGACCAGGAAGGTTTACAGTCCAACAAGACCATGACCCAAAGCATAACCAAGAAAACAGAGGAGTGGCTTCATAACCATTCCTCTGTGAAAGAGTCAAGAACTGAACCCAATAGAGCATCTCTGGAAAGACATGAAAACGGCTGCACACTGACCCTACCCATAAAACCTGGTTGAGCTTGACCAATTCTCCCAAAAAGAATGGAAGAAAAGAAAGGTGTGCCAAGCTCCATTAACTTCATTCATGAGCAGACTTGAAGCTATCATTCCTGTCAAAGGTGCTTTGACCAAGTACTAAATAAGGGGTCTGAATACTTATGTAAATTAAACATTTCTTTATTTTTTATAAATTAGTGAAACACTCCAAACACCTGTTCTTACTTTGTAATTGTGGGGGATTGTATGCAGATGGTGTGTGTTACATTTACATTTTAAGGTGAGTGTGAAACACAAAATGTAGAAAACATAAAAGGGTAAAAAAAAATAATTAAAAAAATGAAAACTGAAAGCTTGCTTTTTTGGCTCATTAACTATGATGCTATGATGATCGAAAAAAATCATTTTGAGTCCTGAAGTACATTTTACACCAGAGACAAAGAGGTAAATGGTTATGACTATTTATTTGAACATAACATTGTGGAACATATTATAAGCTCTTAAACTAGAGTTCACAGCATAAAGAAAATCACAGCACCAGCTTTATAGCCATTCAAGATAAAGATAAAGAAAAATTATATATTTTATTAAAACTAATACATTCTATAATTACCCACTAATAAAATAAAAAAAATCAACTGGACCTGTACCTGTGCTCGCCACTAAACCTTAATAAATTTTTTACAACCCATATTTATGATCATTGTTCCCTTAAATTTTATGTCTGCATCATACCAACCTCAAATTATTTAGTCTAGCCTGATAATATAGTTAAAGTCAAATGTTTACACACACTTAGGTTCAAGTCATTAAAAATTATGCTTTTTTTAGCACTGTACTTTGTTGTACTACAAATCAGACTAAGTTACACCAGTTCTTTCAGGAGGAAAGGGCCAAAATTCCAGCAACTTATGAAAGGTTACCCGCAACATTACACAATTTAATGGCAAATTTTAATATCACACAAAGATCATCCGAGGAAATACAAAAAGCTGTCCAACCATTGCTTGCACTATGTGGAAAAAGTAATTTAAAAAGTAATCCCCCTCTAAAGAACAAATCAAGAATCAAAATTAACAGAAATGAGAAACAAGAACAGAGGAGAAAGTAATTGACATGTATCAGTCTGGAAAGGGTGGCCAAGCCATTTCTAAGACTTTGGGACTTCAGTAAATCATTGTCCAAATTAGGTTTGGATAGCTTTTTTCCTTAATAAATGAAATCACCAGGAAGGGGCAAATACTTTTTCATGGCACTGTAAAACATGAAACAGTGATGGATATTTATTTTAAAAAATGTTTTAAATTTTTCAAATTAATTCAAGGTCATAGTGGATCAATGCCTTTATGTTTTATATGCTGCTGCTACATCCATGTGCTTTGCTACTTATTTTGCCACTGTTGTCTGTAGTGTGCAGTGTCTGTAATTAGTAGTGTTTAGATCTGAACATTACTCTAATTCTTTTATATTTATGTATATATAAAATATCATATACCATATAATATTTAGCCAACAGGCTAAATTGTAAATATGGAAGACATGACAAAAGTGATTTTATTATCTGTCATAATCCCATTGAGATGAAGTATACACAATACTGTGAAAACCTATGTCCTTAGGACACACCTACAGATAAGTGACAAATTGAAGAAAAAGATGATGGGATGTTTTGTTTTGTTTTTCCCCCAGGATGACCATGTCCCCAAACCTCAAATAAACACCTGAGCAATGTATAAAATAGCATCCAATACCACCATTAAACTACCAATTGAGCGGAATATCTTTGGGAAGAACACCGTCTCTTCCTCCAGTACAGTTCTCACACTAAGACACTTTGTTTCCAATCTGTATGTGAGGCGCTGTAGCGATGCAGAACAGTGTTCGGTGGTTGCGTGTGTGTTCTACTCAAGGTCACACATCAGGGCTTTTTGGTAAACACTTCCGATAAGGAGTTTCCCTCGGTATGGAGTAGCCACTGAAGATCCTATGAGCACACTACCATTATCAGAGTACACTTGAGTCACCACTGGCTCGTCGGAGTGGATTTTCTGAATACGAATGACCTAAGACAGAAAAATATTATATATAAAAAGACAAATTCTAGAATGCATATGGCATTTACAGAATATAGAATATTAAAAGATATGATCAAAACAAGAGATATGATATTTAAAAAAGTAATAATAATAATTCCATAAAATGTTACATTTCAAAAAGTTTCTCAATGTGCATTAATGTTTTATAAAAGATGCAATATATGAACTTATAATTACATGTTCGATATTAATATTAAAAGGTGTTTTAACACACTATGACATAAAACTGTGTGATTCTGTATTGTATAGAGTTTTGCTTTTAAAATATAAAACATTCTTCTGAATCTTATTTAGCAAAGAGAATACAAACAAATATATTGGTAAATTGTGCATACAAGCATTTAAGAATAAGATGAAACTATTTATATTCACATACACCTTACAGCACAGTGAAATTATAATTTTTTTGGATATCCCAGTTAGGAAGCTGGGGTCAGAGCGCAGGGTCAGGCAGGATACAGCACCTCTGGAGCACATGGGGTTAAGGGTCTTGCTCAAGGGCACAACAGAGGTCACTTGGCAGGGCTGGGACTCAACCTCCCGACCTTCCGAACAGAAACTCAATAACCTACAGCCTAAAGAGTACAAGCGTTGCTATCGCCGGCCATAGACATTTGTGGAAGTCCAATTATTTAACAAATGATGAGTTTCCAATCATGAGACTGGTAATGAGGTATTGCAATTTTATACACATATTAAATTTATACACTAATTTGGTTAATTTCAATTAGGTTTCTTAAATTGAGTTTTTTGTTTTTTCACCCAGGAGTCACCTTTTTGTATTTGGCTACAGCAAAGTGTACAGCATGACAAAAGGCAAGACATGCACATGGTGGCTGTTAATAAAACACCAAACTCTCTCTTTCTGATACCAAGTGAAGCGAAGGGACTTAAATATTTTCAGTGGAAGTGTTCCTGCGGTTATTTTAAAGGTATGCAATATTTCACATTGGACTGCTTTTTGAACAACGGACAATTTTAAAGCTGGTGACTCGACTACATCCTGAAGTTATGAGTGATGCCATTTTTAAAATGACTAAGTTTAGTATGTGGCCAGGATGTACCAGTGTGTTTTTCCAGGACTTTTTCTTGTTATTAATAGTACCTAATGTCATTGAGTGAGTAATAAAATCACCAATAACCTGCACAGATTGTAACTGGCTGCACTAAACACTGTTCAAATAAAAAATAATAATAATACTGCTGGGAAATAGAGACCATCAGAGCTAATATGGAACTCTAGACATGAGAAAAGGCGTGGGATGTCGCCAGAGTGTTTAAATAGAGCGAGCAGGTGCTAGGTCTCTAGTACCTGCCTTATTCAAACCCCTCTAGCAAGCAATTTTCTCCCAAAAGCACAAAAGATGGCTTCTTGATATTTTTTTTCCTGTGCAGCTAAATAAAAGTTAATGCTATGTAAACATTGAAGACTTTAAGAGTTTAAAAAGGTAGTAGTAGTGGCGAAGTAACCACAAACAACAACAAACCTAAAAATGGGTAGGTAAGTGGCTAACCGCAAGGTGCGTACCTAGCCTTACTTAAGTGAACATTAAGAATGTCGTTGTGAATCAAAATTCTTTTTTTTTTCTTCTTGATTTTCTCCCTAATTTAGTTGTGGCCAATTCCTTCCCGTCACTAGGGGGCTCCCACATTAAGGCTACTACTACCATTCAGCCGGGAGGACAGAAGACTATCACATGTTTCCTTCGAACCGCGCAACGCCAGCAGACCGCATCTTTTCGAACTGCTTGCTCTCACACCATTAGGGGCGGAGTAACACACTCGGAGGAAAGTGCTAGCCGCTCCTTCCACGTGCGCGAGCTCACAGACGCCCCGATTGGCTGTAGAGCCGTGATTAATGTGGGAGCGCAAGTACCTCTCATCCCTCCCCTCTGAGAGAGCTCGGCCAATCAGCTCTCTCTAGACCTCCGGCTGTGAGAGGTAACAGCATCACCCGGGGATCGAACCAGCGATCCCCGGATGATAGGGCGAGCGCTTTACCACTGCGCCACTCGGAGGCGTGAATCAAAATTCTTAAATATACAAAAAATAAATTGGTTGCTACTGGGGGAAAAATATCACTTTTTTCTGCATCTTGTTAGAACATCAGAGTAAGGGTTGTAAAAGCTACATATATAATGATATAACAATTAGAAATTATATAATGTCCTGAACATAAGTGGGTTAAAAGGATGTATTTTTCTTTCTCCATTGAGAATTTTCTCGTGTGATATTGCTTAACTGTGTTAAACGTGTCAAAACTCCTTCCACTCCTTGTGCATGAACAACATGTATGAACATGTATTTTCCACAGACACACACACACCTCTGATCCAGGCGGATCATTTGGATCATGTAGAAGTAATTTAACTCCATTTGGGTGGCAACCTATCCACAAGTCTCCAGTTTTACTCTCCACTTCAATATTGTCACACAGGGAGCCTACGGCAATTTCCTGTACACCAAGAGCATAACAGCTTTTAACAACATAACATTTCAATAAGTGCATGTGAAAGTACTGTAAATGGGGTTGTCTGTCTTCTTCATGCATATTCCTCACAGATTAGGCATACCTTCACACGGGACAGTACGTTGCCTTTCTGGATGTTCAGCACAACGATTTGGTGATTCATTAAATCGGACACATACAAATGCCTGGACCAAAAGAAAGAAGTTTTAAATAATTTGTGTTGCATTATTATTTTTTTTATGTTTACCCAAAGACTTACTTTCTGTCAGGGGAGATGTTGATTCCATTGGCCCCGTAAAATCCTCCTGCCACCTCACGAACTGCTTCAGGACTATAATACACCACATTACACCAGGGCAGAGAGAACAGCATTTCCAGAAGCTTCAGGTAATCCTTGGTGAAGTAGTGGTCATTAGTGGCGTAAAAATTCTCCACTCCTACAGCTACAATGTCATTCACGCTAGCAAATTTAACAAGAAAAGATGTACAAGAATTCATGAATAGATTTCTACCACAAAAAATATATACACGTGTCCAGCATACAGTATAGTGAAAAGCCTGTTTGTGTTTAGGGATGGACATACTTATGCAGCAACTCATGCTTTATAGTCTTCATGTGCACTAGAGTGTTCTCCTCTTCGATATACTGAAATATCTCAACCTGGCTGTTGTCATGTGGATGATTCACCACAAATAAATATCGAGAGCCATCTGCAACAGGATCATTTCATAACACTGCTTTTGATAGAGTGGGAAGTATTAAAGAATTATGAAATAAACATGCTGAAATACCTTCATCTGTATATACACTGATTCCATGTGGGCCAAAAGAAGCTGCATCAAAGTCCCCCTTAATGTGGAGCTCTGTAGGATCTTTTCCAGAGGCCAGATTGAGCACATAGATCTTTCCAGGTGCATCAGAAAGACGAGGCATACCTGGATACTTCAAGCCCTATGGTTGATGAATTTGAACACATTATAACTAATCCACGAAACACATGAATGAAACAGCAACAATATAAACAATCAACAATAACTAACAAGTTTAAACTGTTACATGTATTCACACACACACTGGCCACTACATTAGGTACACCTTGCCAGTACTGGGTTGGACACTTTTTTTTTGCCATAATTCTTTGTGGCATAGATTCAACAAGGTTCAAACATTCCTTAGCGATACTGGTCCATGTTGACATGATAGCATCACAGTTGGTTCCACCACAGCAATCTTCTGTGGTCCAATTTTGGTGAGCCAATGTCAACTGTAGGCTCAGATTCCTGCTCTTAGCTGACAGTCGTTGCAACCCAATGTCTTCTTCTGCTGCTGTAGTCCATCTGCTTCAAGGTTTGACATGTTGTCTCCTCAGAGATGCTCTTCAGCATACCTCTACCTCTTGTAATGAAACGTTATTTGAGTTACTGTTGTCTTTCTATCAGCTTGAACTAGTCATTCCCCTCCTACCTCTTCCAAGGCTTTTTTCTGCCCAGAGAACTGCCGCTCACTGGACACAGTATGTTCTCTTTTTCAGATCAATCTCTTTAAACCCTAGAGATGGTTGTGCATGAAAATCTCAGCAGATCTGTAATTTTGTAAATACTTGCATACCAGCCCGTATGACACCAACAATCCCCCAGATTCAAAGCCACTTAAATTGTCTTTCTTCCCTACTCTAATGTTCTGTTTGAATTTCAGCAGATTGCCTTGACCATGGCAAGTTGCTGACATCTCATTGGCTAATAGATATTTGCATTGATACAAGCAGTTGAACAGGTGTACCTAATGAAGTGGTGTGGTAGTTGTATGTACTACATGTATATACACTGCATGTATATTCAGCAAAAACAAAAAAAACCGTCCCCTGACTTTCAACTGTTTTTACTTTCAGTAAACTTAATGTGTAAATATTTGTATGAACGCTAAAAGAGTCAACACCAT
>JAQQZT010000033.1:6783846-6794579 GCA_030068275.1 Clarias platycephalus | reverse complement strand
CTATCTATCTATCTATCTATCTATCTATCTGTCTGTCTGTCTGTCTGTCTGTCTGTCTGTCTGTCTGTCTGTCTATTTCATTTTGGATAAAAAGTAGCTGTGTTAGCAGTGATTCTATGTATTTATCACATTGCAAGCTGTGTATACTCACCCATACTGAAAAGATCTGCCTGAAATAGGTTAAAAATTGCACATTTTAGAGCAGGACATGTGACAATGTGAAAAAAAAAAAAAATAGATTCAGTTCCCCAATGGAACTGAAGTGGAGGAGAGCAGAAATAGCTACTCTTCTATCAAGCAAGCTCTGGAACTTGCCTGCTCCAGTTTTGCCAATGATTATTTTACCACCTCCACAAAGGCATGTCATAAGAGTGTTAAGATCCATAAATATGAAATCAGCACATACAGTACCTAAGGCAAGCTCAATAATGAAGGCAGGACACTAGATGTAGAAATGTGATGTAGAAGATTTGGTTTCATTTGGATTCCTTGTGCCACTAGAGCAGCTCAGGCCCCTCAGAGTGTGGTTCTTCAGGGCCTCTGGGGGTATATAGTGGTGTCTGGCACCAGGACGTTGACAGTAGATCCTATGGGTGCTGTGGGTTGTGAGGTGGCCCTCGGTGGTTTGGACTTGTTTGGAGGCTACCTTGGGTGGTCTTAATTTTATGGCTGACCAGTGTACACGAGATTGTCATATCCCTGAAACATTTGTGTCCCACTGTTATGTACAATTTCTGTCTCATCCTTAATAGAGAAACTACCTATAACAACCCATATTGAGTTTAAAATCTATATTCATAACCATAAATCTTTATTTCAAATGTTAATAACTAAGCAATGCAACTTAAACTTTATGTATCATTTACATTTACTGTGACTGTCACAAGTTGCAAATCAGATATTCAGTATTCATTTGTTAAGTCAATAAAGAGTAACTAAAAACAGTCAGCCTCTTTTCATGAGTAAGATGATACTGTAAATGCACTGAAAATCATAAATATTGTTCCAGTCATGCATATGTGATTTTAATCCAGCCTGATTAAAGGCCTACTGTATAAATAAATATTAACTAATTGGAAAGAACGACTAATACATAAGCTACATAGTTTCTCATCTAAGGTTGTAATTCATCTTCCTTTTTTTCAGCCCATCAGTCCAGTACGTATTTATTTCCTGGCACTATCCTTATTCAAGGAAATGCAATCTTAAGGCCCACAATTCCTATGTAATTGCTCATGGCAGTGGTGTCTACAAGGAAATGTGGAAACGTCCTCATCCACAGAGAATGAGGGTCACTGAATGGTTTGATAAGTGCTAAAATGTTGTAGATCATATGATATGGCATTTGGTTACCAGATCTTAGTCAAATTGGGATACTATGGGAGAATTTGTTAAACAACAGTCTTCACCAACATAATTAAAACAGCAGTTGAAAGAATATACACTGACTGGCCAAAACAGTAGGGTGTACCTTGCCTCATACCCTAAGCCTCCTGGGATAGGCTCCAGGCCTCCCCGCGACAAAGTGGTATAGCAGGATAAAGCGGTATAAAAGATGAGTGAGTGAGTGAATGGCCAAAGCAGTCACCATTTCAAAAGCGCTGAATTATTGGCCTGCGTAAATCACCGAAAACTAGTGCTCACTGTACAAGCCTCTGGAGGCAGTGTTATGATCTAGTGTAAGCAACGTTATGTGGCAATAAAATGTAGTCAGCTGACTACCTGAATGAACTGAATGACCAGGTTATTACATCTGTGGACGTTTTTCTTCCTTAAATGCTCAAACATGTTTCAGGATTCAGGTTTTGAAAGTGTGGTTCTGGGAGCATGAGGAATCCTTTTCACACACATATTCACTGTAATCAAAACTAACAGCAGTGAATTAATTAGAAAGATAGGGGCAGGACAGCATTAGAGCTGTTTTGCTTTACATCCTTAGGTGGAATATCAGACTTTCACTTTACATTCTTAGGTGATATCGGTTCATTAATCAAACATTCTCTCAGTCCTCTGCTCTCTGCACCCTGCTCTCTATGTAACTGGGCTCTCTATGTAATAAGGCTCCATGGTGCACTGTGTAGATCACTGTTCATTTAAACCAGGGGTCATGAGTTAAATTCCAGGCGGAGGTGATAGCACAGTGGATTAAGAATTTGGGATACTGATGAGAAGGTCAGTGGTTCAAGTCCCAACTCCACCAGTCTGCTACTGTTGGGCGCTTGAGCAAGGGGCTCTGTATCATGGGTGACATTGTGCTCTGACCCCTACTTTCAAAGCTGGGATATGTGCAGTAATGTGTATATGACAAATAAAGGCTTAACTTCATTGTGAATGGACTGTTCTTTGTCACAGCCTGATCATGTAATGTACTGACATTTCAGTCACCTGAATAATGGTTTCTGTTCTGTTTTTTCCCCCTTACATCACAATTGCATGATCATCAGTCACTGAATGTGCAATTTTGACCACAAACCTATTTACAAATTTAAATGCAGATTTCATTTTAGCCACTCTTCTTATTTAAGTGCAGCTAACTGACCTGCCATTGTGATCGAATAATTATTTGTTCCCCAATAAAATAACTCTTCTACAAGTGCTATCTTGGTATAAAATTGAGGTCAGCTGGGATTGCTCATGGATTACATGCCGTTCTTCCTGAAAAATTCAGCAATTTTTCTTACATCACACTATTGCATGAACATCAATGGCTGAATGTGTAATTTTGACCACAAATATACTTACAGATCTAAATGCACATGCATGTTTAACCACCGGTCTGATTGAAATGCAGCTAGTCGAACAGTAATTGTGATTGAAACTTGAATTGACTGGATACTAGATGCCAACTTAATGGCCATTGGTGTCTTAGTGGTAGGATTCTTTTGATTCAATTCCCACTTCATCCCCACATCCCTGCAATGCCAACTCACAGGTTCAACAGGTCAAACTGGGGGAACATTTTTTTTCTAAAAGGTAAGTGCTTGTAGAAAAAAAAGTTGTAGAATTCATTTTCTGCATTCCTGCTACTAACTTGTCTACAGGGTTTGACTGATTGATTAATTGACTGAAAAGTAGACAACAATAGGGTATTTATAAGGTTTCAGAAATTATTTATCAGTTGAATCAATAAACACGAAAAGATTTTAACAGCTGCCGGAGATGGTCTGCTAGACAAATCAGCTCACCCTGTTAAATGACTGGTCAGACAGAGCTGATTTTTTCAGCAGTGTAAAATGTTAATTGCTTAGTAGTGTCGTGGAGTACGTTGGTTTGTGTTATTTACCATTCTTTTACTTCCTTTAACCTACCGTCTGTGTGTAGTGTATACAGTAACAGTTATAATACATTCTAGTACGGTTGGACTGCTTGTTCAAACACAGGCTGCTAAATCAGTCGTTGCCTAGGTTACCGCTGACGTAATGGCGCCCGGCTCTAGCTCAGCCCCTGGGGCCGGTCTGTGATTGGAGGGAAACCCCGTGCAGAGCGCCACTGACCCCCACGAGAATCAGCTGTGCGCAGCAGTTAGCCAGCTTTCGCTTAACAACAGCATCCTCATCCATCACTCTCATCCAGGTGAGGCTTGTTTTAATATTCTGGATAATATTTCCTTCTTTATACCGCCTTATCGTTTTGTCCATAACACAAGGATTGCGAATTGTCCCTGTACCATTATGTGACAAATTAGCTTAAAAAAGAGCTCTAAGCTAGCCTTCAGACTGGGTGAACTTGGTTGCGATGATGCGTTTATTCATTTAGTTAGTAACGTTTAAACATTAACCGTCTGGGAGACGGTTTGAAATTTGAACCGAAAGCACGTTGAGTAAGGGCGCGAGCGCACTTAGCAACAACAAGGTATATGCAGTAATAGGAATAATAATGCGTTTTTAATGTTTTCCCCCCCTCTTCGTTTCCGTGTTTTAGGAGTGTGAGGTTCGAGTGATTAACCCGTCAGGCGAGCAAGCATTAAGGCAGAAAAAAAAGAGACAGAGTCTCGTGTTCATAAAATGGTCCAGATTGAGCATGAAGATGGGCACGAGCGGACATGTCAAACTATAGCGCGCGCTGCGAAATCGAGCGGGTTAACCATTACGAAAGCACCCATTATCACACCGAAATATGTATATATAGCTTAGCTCGCTTTATCCAACAACCCTGGGGTGTCTTATATTTTATTTATTACTTTTGCGCTCCTCTTATAAATATGAATACACTTGAGCCTGTATTGTATTAATTTAATGGTGAGGTGAACGCAGCATAAGCCCTTTTCACTCAGGAAGCTTGTGTAGCTCTGCTTGTTTATCTCAGAGCTAAGCTAGTTACGATGCAGCTTCACTCTCGAGTCGGTTTAGCCTCTATATTATTTTTGTTACTTATTGTTTACTTTTAAGCTTATGTATTTGTTAGCTGTAAAGCTTTAAAAATAATAGAGGGCCAGTGAAAGGAGCTGAGGGCAGAACTGGGTGTGGTGGGGAATAAAGAGAGGCACATCCGCATTTTTCCTCGTATGCAATGCCACTTCATTGTAAGTTCCCTGTGGATGACATTTTCCCCCTCGAAATAGTGCATTTGTACGGTTTATTTTATTGTATTGTATTTTTTTTTGTGCATGGGTTAGTAAAACAACCGTGCTAAAAAAAAAAAAATTGCCTAGAAATCTGGCTAGCTAACGTGTCTATAATGTCTTCTTGTATCTAAATAAAATGATATGGAAAAAAGAATGTAAAAAATAATAGTAGTGGTACATCGTGAAAAGACATAAAATCAGTAAAACCACTTTATATTCTATTCGCTTTACGAACGATAAAAAATATTAGCATTATAAATGAGCGCTGACAGAATTGTCCTGCCTATTGAGACGTTTTGCGCATGCGCACTTTTGCACCTCCAGCAAATGATTTTTTTTTAAGTCTTTTATTTCTTTGCCTCCTATGGCATGAGGCATTTTTTATGAAGGTGACGGTAACCAAGCATTTTAAATAATTTAATAATGTTTTTCTTACCTGTCAATACAAACTATGAGAAATAATTAACATAATGGCCCTTTTTCATGACACATCTCCCATGACAAAATGCCTTGTTTTTCTATCTCATGCATGACAGAAGAAAAATTAATGAATAATTTAGCAATATCAGTTTGTCAATATAGTAAGTCTAAAGGTTTAATGATCTAACATTATCAACCCTGTTGCTAATTAGTGGCTCATAAGCATTTTCCTGGACATACTGTGCACTACATTTTTCAAGTTGTTTGGTGTGCTGACAGAATTTAGACATTTGAGAGAAACTTTTTTGAGAAATAATTACAAAAATAATCTGCCACTTTACAGTGTCCCCAAAATAGTTTTTCAGGGGAGTGATAGAGAAAAATCCTAGAATAATTGTTACCAAATGTAATGGTTTAAGTGTCTAACCTTATCACCCTCGGGTGTTTCAAGTCAGTGTCTTGCAAATAACATCTTATTGGACGTACTTTGCACTACATGTCACAAAAGCCATTATTTCATTCTCTATATAGGACACCCGTGTAGGGAATTCTCATCCATTTGGGATACAGCCTAAATTAATCCAGCCACTTAGGCAATCCTTTTTCCAACATCCTTGTCTGTTAGCATAGCTTGTTAAATGTCGCCCGAATATCGGGAAAAAGTCCAGTGTATGCCTAGGAACAAGAGGAAATCATAAAATGTGCAGTACAGAATGATTTCAAGTCCATAACAAGGAAACACATGTTTAACAGGGATCATCATTAATATAGATGACCTCATAGTCTGTCTGATGTAATCTGCCATTTTTAAAGAATATCCCATGGGAAGCATTGTACCGGATGTACGTGTGTGTGTGTAGTAGGTTGTTTAGCGAAAACCTTACTGGATTGATGTTACATCAGGAGCATATAATAATATTCAAATACTTGAAATGTATAATTGATAAGTTTCGGATCTTCTCATGCACTGCACGTTTAAAGATGTTTATTGCGCTAGCACTCCAATTTAATTTAACTGCAAAGAATTTGATAATGAGGTGGTGAGCTGGAGCAGATGTGTAAACGGCATACAAATGTATTAGAATGAGGCGTGCGGCCTCATCTAACCTCAACTATAATGATAAAATGACCTTTGGAATGTGTCGCCTCCCCAAAGTGCACCTAAAATCACATTATGCCCCCATTAGATCCATTGCCTTTATAGGGTTTTAATAGTTGCATTATGTTTCTGGGAATCTACAAACACAAAATCAACTTGACCAGAATCAGCGGCCTGGCCGATGTGGAGCGAGGATGAGCATTATATTTATTTTGACTTTCCATTACATAATTTTGCATTGAGAATTTGTATAGACGCATGAGGTTCTTAAAGCTGAGTGTTAAAACCTGCATAAATTTCCTTCTAGCTCCGAGCAGCCATGGACACAAGTGAACTGGTGCAGAAGGCCAAGCTCGCTGAGCAAGCCGAGCGTTATGACGATATGGCCTCTGCTATGAAGTCGGTGACGGAGGGCGGCGCCGAGCTTTCAAACGAGGAGCGCAACCTGCTCTCGGTGGCCTACAAGAACGTGGTGGGCGCGCGCCGCTCTTCCTGGAGGGTTGTGTCCAGCATTGAGCAAAAAACCGAAGGCAGCGAGAAGAAGCAGCAGATGGCCAAGGAGTATCGTGAGAAGATCGAGAAGGAGCTGAAGGAGATCTGCAATGACGTGCTGGTAAGTGTGACTGCTTCATTTCCGAGCTGTTTTTACGCACAACTGGTCAAGATCTTATGTGGATTGCATATGATTTTCAGATTACGCGTGGTAATGTCTTTGAATTTAAATGGCATGATTTACTTTATAAAACGTTGAGCGTTACTAAATGTACGTTTACCAATTAGACATGTGTTGATTTTACATTGTTGTATTATAATTGGGATTTGTTAGCATTCTAGTCTTGCACCTCCATGGTCGAGGGTTCGATTCCCTCCTCGGATTTGTGCACATGGAGTTTGCACATTCTCTCCATGCTCTGTGGGTTTCCTCCGGGTACTCCACATTCCTCACACAATCCACCGACATTCAGATTAGACAAAATTTCCGGCAGTGTGTGTGAGGGTGTGCCCTGCGGTGGATTGGCACCCCATCAGAGTGCTCTCCGCCTCGTGCCACGAGTTCCTTGAGATAGACTTCAGGACTCCCGTGATCCTGAACAGGATAAGAGGCAAAGAGTGAGAGTATGAAATGGGTTTCCAATCTTTGTTCTGAATTTTATGATTTCTGCATGTAAAAGTAAAAACACTCGTACAATTTGCTATAATTATGGTTAACTCTTGTGCTGAAGGATATGCAGACAAACATAGTTAGCTAGCTAATAAACCCTGGTTAATATTGGCCAGGGACATGGACACTGATTATAAAATTTATCGATAACCATAATTTGCATGTCGTCCACTGACGTTCCGTATAGCGCTGCTGAATGGTTGAATCCGATAATGCACTTAATGTTAATAACAATTTACTCAAGAAAGAATGTACTGTTATTAAAATGAGGAAAAATGTAAAATCATTACAATGGTAATGTTTTCTATGAAGAGAGCAATTGAACTTGACATTCCCCTCCACAAATGTAACTATACGTGGGTAAAAAGTGCCATGTGTGGCTTTTGAGGCAATGAAATAATGATGTGGTGGTTCAAGAGGAAGAAAAGCACTTTTGTTTGTGATCATTATTTTGCAGCAGAATGTCCCATTATTTGTTTTATTCTTTGCAAAATAAAACAAAGCTGTCTACATGTATTAACAAAGCTGTCTACATGTATGTCTTCTATCACGGTTTCATTTGTCCCAGAAAATCTCAATAAATATACCCAAGAATGTCCAGGTGGCAGTGTATCAGGCTACCTGCTCTCGTATTCCAAAGTAATGGAGGATGATAATCTTCATAAGACATTACTTTAATTAGTGCTCATGAGCAAAGAAATTCTTTAGCAAAGCCTATCAGATTAGCATTCGTCCCAGACGCAAATGTCCTCGGCGTTGGGTGGGGGGGGTGTTGCAGGTGAGGGGACTCCTAAAGTGAGCACTTTGCTTGAAAAGTGGGATAAAAATACAAATGTATTTATTAACTTAGTTGTCCAAAGTGACCTACAGTTATGTATTAAAAGTGTTGCTCGAGTGGTGTTTAGGAGAACCTGGTGGTTTGAAATCTTTTTTAATAGAACATCTGCAGAAATGATGGAATCGCCACACACTGAGGATGTTCAACCAGCTTTTTTTAAATATATATAATTTTTTTTTAATTTTGGGGAAAATGAACAAATCACGGATGTGAATCAAGAAAATTTTATATTTTAATTAATGGAATATTTGTATTTTCCTGATGAAGTTTTGGAATCACCTTGTAATTTGCCTTTCAGAAACAAATACCCACAAGTCTGAAAGTGCAAATTACAGTCTGCAGCTAAAACAGAGTGCCTACACAGATCTTAACGAGCTGTTGGATCAGGGAAACACCGCCCCGACAAGATGGGTTATCAGTTGAAACAATGGAACGATTTATAAAACTCGTACAAAAAGGAAATCCAATATGTATTAAGTCAAAAGATTGTTGTTCACTGTTAGCTTTATCTTTAAATATTGTGCATGTTTTGACCTTTTGCACATGACATCACAACGTCTGTTCGCTATGGTCCCGCCCACATCTGGGGGGGAAAAAGGGGGGGGGGCATTTCTTATCAGATACCAATGCCAAAAGCCACACATATAGCAAGTCACGGTGGCACTTTTGGCAAGAGCAACCCAAATGCTAACTTAAGAATTCTGAGTTGTCTCTCAACAAGTCCATGTTGTGCTTTCACAGCTAACTAGCCTTCTAACACAAGGCGGCATTTCAAAGCTCTCCCTAATTCCCGAATAAGGGTAGTATGTTGTGGTTGGAACAAGGGATTCTACACACTACGTAGTGCACTAGCTTTAATTTTGTTATTTGGGATTCAACCCCAAAACAGTTAGTTAGCTTTTAAAGCACAGCATGTTCCATAGTATCGTCTCATTTGCACCAGAAGCACTAAATGAGCTAACACTAGCAAACGTCACCAAATCCAAGAGAAATCCCAGTAGACCAGGGAAGACGTCAAAATATCAGGACAGGAAAGCAGACTCAAAAGCAATATGCCTTGAAAACAGATAATTCAGTTTAACACAAATGAGAGAAATGTGCAGGAACAGCTATTGTGACAGAACTATAAACAAGCAGCCGGAGCAACATAGTACTAATTGTGTGCTGTTGTTTCCCCCCCCCCCTCCCCCCTGTCTTTTCATTCATTCATTTATTTGTTGCATAATTTTGTTTTCTAAAAAATATTAATTAAAATATTTTTCACTTTGTGGTGGTTTCATAATTTTGGCAAGGGGTTGTAAAATGCAGCTTATGATTTAAGCCCTGATTTCCCATTTGCAAGCTAATTTATTTTGAAACTTTCACTGGCTACGCCCTCAAGCTCAGCAGCTATTTGTCGCGCACACCCATGACAACTGTTTGTGTAACATGACATGCAAAGTGAAGTGGTTTTCTCAGTTTTTCTCAGAGCCATTGCGGAGTCTCATGTATTATCATTCTCACGAGTCTTCAAGCACTTTTTATTATTATTATTATTTTTTACATCAATGAGTGGCAAAACATGAGCCCCTCTTTGACTATAGAACTAAGATACAGTAGTTAACTATGAATCTATTAATCTATATCATGTTCTAATAATTTCAATCATTGATTTCATTGATAGAAAACAAGTCGGTTGTCCAAGTAATTTTTCAGGATTATAACGCAAAGTTCAGTATCATATCTCATCATTTTAATTATTGATGTTTCCTGTGCTTGAGATTGACTGTGCTCGGTTGCTTTTAATAACCTATTAATAATATAAATCAGCATTGTGATGTTAGGATGAGCGGTCACGTGGACATCAGACGAACGTTCTGAGAGAGATATAGGATGTGAATTAACCTTGTTGGCTGTGTGTGAATAAGCACTGTGCCTAAATATAACATGAGCGATGAGACGGGGCCTTTTCCAGGCTAACAAAACTGCTTCACGCCACACAACCATGAAGATACAAAAGTGAAACAGTATTTCTGTAAAGAGTAGCATTTGTAAAAACAAAAGTTCTGGCTTTTAAGAGAGTAAAATATAAAGATCTAAAAACACTGACCCAGAAAAAAAAAACTAAAAACGTTTGGGGGGGGAAAAAAATAAATAAAAAAATCACTTCTTGTTGTAGGGATCAGTAGCACAATATAAAAGAGCCTGGCTCCACACAGTCTAATAAATTTTGAGAAGTTGAAGCACTCTCGAGAGCACTGCCATGACACTGCGTCACACTTCAGCTGTTAAGAAAAGCCCTTGTGCTTGGTAGGTGATTGCTAAATTTGGGACAGTTCTGGTGGTTAAATTATTATTTTTTTTCTGAAACTCCCCATTATCACAAGCCAGTTAATCATGCTGCTATTAGTATTTTTATTATTAGTAGTAGTAATGGTAAACTGCCTACAAGATTGTTGATTTACCAACGAAGTACATGGGAAAGGGGCAGGGCTGGGCGATATGGCTGAAAACTGTATCACGATATCAGTGTTTCATATCGGTCGATATCGATAATTATTGATTTTTTTATGACCCATTTAAAATAAGGACCCGGAGAAGAATATATTATATTTAAACATTTTTGTTTTAAACTTAACCTTCCTATGATCATAGTCCCATCAGTTATTAA